>LQNS02000303.1:16858188-16871064 GCA_001587735.2 Parhyale hawaiensis
ATCTCTGTTAAATTGGCCTTGGGGCCCCTCAGCCAGCATTCCCCGGAGTATGGAGTCAGCATCCTGTCCATAAAGGTCTGGATAGCAGTCCCTCCGCTCGTTGGAGAAGGTAGGGCACTCGAGAGTAGGTTTGTTACAGCTAAAATAAATGCCTAACCAAACTTATTGCGATGACACATGCTAGTCAAAAGAACGAGCATCGTTATCCTCTCGTCCGAAGTTTTGGAAATACTGTATAGCTCTGATATTGCCAAGAAAAGGTGTAAAAACGTTAACCATCAGTTCATTGAAACGTTAACCATCAGTTCATTGAAACGTTAACCATCAGTTCAGTGTTCTCCGCAAGTGCCGCTAGCAACTTTCGGACATCTTTTTATGTCTGGAAGGATTTATAACTGAAATTTCTTAGCAAAGCTGTGATATTAAATGGGCACATATATCAACGCATTCGTACGAAAATATGACGATACTTGTTATTTTGACTAGCGCGAGTAATCGCCATTGAGATCATTTTTAGGGATAGCCCTGCAAGCTCTCTACTCAACTACAAGGTTTACGGCCAGAAGCATTAGACCGTCTGCAGAGTAAAAAACGTGAGCCAGTAGTAGTAATTTTAACTAGCGCTTCAGTGGCAGACTGCCTATATCGTGCCGAACTATTCCTGTGTTTAACGACAGGCTCGTGCGCCGCTAGGGTGCAGGATATGTCTCATTTTATAATAAAAGTAGGTGTAAGGAAGAAATTATTATTAGTTTTACATATAGTATGTGTTATTCACAAAGAAAAGGGCGGAGCAGTGTTTGACGATAGCATTTATTGTAATGGATTCATCACAGTTTGTGATAGAGGTCACATCTGATAAGAAAAGTCTTGAGGGCATTTTTGAGGAATTGGCCGCAAGGTCCCACAAAAAGCATTCCTCGGAGGATGGAGTCAGCATCCAGACCATACAGGTCCGGATAGCAGTCCCTCCGCTCGTTGGAGAAGGTGTGACACTGGGCCATCAAATGCAAGACAATGAGTGGTAAGAGGCAGTCGTCGCAATAGGGTTGTGGACGTCTCATCCGCACATAGACGTGCGTGAGTCTCGCGTGCCCAATACGTAGGCGGCACAGTACGACGTCCATTCGGCCGTCGTCGCTATTTGACGAGTGCCATAACTCGTGTTTTATATAACGAAAAGCAATCGTTAAAAAAACAGCGACTGGAACTGGTGACCCCGCTGACAACCAACTTATATCATTACTTACTGTAACAAGTCATAGGGGCAGTGACAGTGCTGCATACAACAAATGGGTCAGGACAACTGGCCGTAAAGCCTCACAAGTGAGGCCACAGGGCGGAAATAAGTCAGCAACAAAAATTTGCAGTCACAGGGCGGTGCTTGGCTCTGCCGTTACGTTACGGTGGACCAGTTGTATCTCCTGACGCCCACGTAGGCCATGTTCCGTTGCTATAAGTTCTATTCTAGTGTCTGGGAATGCCGGGAGGGAGACGCACGTCCTCCTGGTGGGAGCAGCTCCGATTAGTGCCTATATGTATTAGGGCGCTTCACAGGGGGAATGACATGACCACTAAGTGTATCTGCTCCCCTAACTCACGTCCAACAGCGTTGCCGTGTCGCCCAAACCGCATAAAAGTGCGCAGCTTTCGAATATTTAAACTCGATCCAGTTACGAAGAGCTACCTTTTAAACTGGGCCTGTACCGCACCTTCCCCATAGGCATTCGGGACGTCTGGTTTTCGTGCCCACTTTGCTTCCTTCCGATTTCACACTCTTACTGATATTACTTTTTGCTGTTCTTCTTCTTTCCCGACTTGCTGTTCCCATGTGCGTTGATCTTGTGTGGGAACACCTTCGTACATGGGTCCCTCATTTCTATCGTCATTCTATATGTCCCTTGTTTCTTCTTCTGTTAGACCATCTTAGCTGCAGGGACGGAGGCTTAAACTATTCAATAATCTTATCTATGTAAATTGAGAGAACCAGTGCATTAAATTGTCGCTAAAACCCCTGCCTTGAAATACAATTCTCGATAAGCAGTTCCAAAGTCGCCAGGACGCTGCTCCGTGTTTCGTCAGTAAACATCAGCCTAGATCTAGTTGCGACATGTTACGTCTGCTGACAAAACATGGATGCAAGTGAAGGAGAAGATTATAAGTGAAGCTACTAGCGGAGAAACCTTACGACTACGACGGAGCCTCTACGGTAATTATAGTATATCAAGTGTCTTTTAACAACGTCCCCCCGGGCCGCGTGTACGCTTTAGTTGGCTGCGCATCAGTCGCAGCGATACTACTGCCATGTCTTGGAGAAATAAATGCTCCATTCGTGTTGCGCATCGGTTAATGCACCTCTAATTTCTTAGTGCTGCGCATCAGGAGCAACAACTTGAGGCCGTTGAATTAGCTCCTCCTCACGAGGCACGCAGAGAGCGGTCGCTATTTAAAGGACTGAGACGTTTAACGAAGGAGGGAGGAGACTGTGGTGGGTCGCGGACCTAAGTTATTAATATCATACAATTTGTGATTTGCCGAGGTCAAGAAAAATAGGCTTTCCCCNCTGACGCCCACGTAGGCCATGTTCCGTTGCTATAAGTTCTATTCTAGTGTCTGGGAATGCCGGGAGGGAGACGCACGTCCTCCTGGTGGGAGCAGCTCCGATTAGTGCCTATATGTATTAGGGCGCTTCACAGGGGGGATGACATGACCACTAAGTGTATTTGCTCCGTAACTAACGTCCAACAGCGTTGCCGTGTCGCCCAAACAGCAGAAAAGTGCGCAGCTTTCGAATATTTAAGCTCGTTCCAATTACGAAGAGCTGCCTTAAACTTGACTAGTAACAACTGCTACACTGCCTGGACAGCTAAGATTTTACTAAAATTTTCTCTACACACAAACAGCTGTGCTTACTAAGACATAATAACTCACTCGGACGCTAAATTGAGAGACCCTCACGGAGCATAAGATTAGGTTCGCCCATCCTATATTATGGGGTGCAGCGACCCCAGGGGGCTCGTGTAGGTTACCTTAGCCATTAACTAGGCCTGTACCGCACTTTCGCCATAGGCCTTCGGAACGCCTGGCTTTCGTGCCCACTTTGCTTTCTTCCGATTTCACACTTTTACTGATATTACTTTCTTCCGTTCTTCCTCTTCTTTCCCAGCTTGTTCCCATGCGCGT
This sequence comes from Parhyale hawaiensis, assembly GCA_001587735.2. Lineage (NCBI taxonomy): Eukaryota > Metazoa > Arthropoda > Malacostraca > Amphipoda > Hyalidae > Parhyale > Parhyale hawaiensis. Next base: position 16,861,372 of record LQNS02000303.1, read on the forward strand.
TGATCTTGTGTGGGAACACCTTCGTACATGGGTCCCCGTTTCTATCGTTATTCTGTATGTCCCTTGTTTCTTCCTCTGTTAGATCATCTTAGCTGTGAGTACGGAGGCTTAAACTATCCAATAATCTAATCTAACTTGAGAGAACAAGTGCATTAAATTGTCGCTAAAACCTGCCTTGAAATACAATTCTCCATAAGCAGTTCCAAAGTCGCCAGGACGCTTCTCCATGTTTCGTTAGCAAACATCAGCCTAAATCTAGTTGCGACATATTACGTCTGCTGACAAAACATGGATGCAAGTGAAGGAGAAGGTTAAAAGTGAAGCTACTAACGGGGAAACCTTACGACTACGACGGAGCCTCTACGGTAATTATATCAAGTGTCTTTTAACAACGTCCCCCCGGACCGCGTGTACGCTTTAGTTGGCTGCACATCAGTCGCAGCGATACTACTGCCATGTCTTGGAGAAATAAATGCTCCATTCGTGTTGCGCATCAGTTACTGCACCTCTCATTTCTTAGTGCTGCGCATCAGGGGCAACAACTTGAGGCCGTTGAATTAGCTCCTCCTCACGAGGCACCCAGAGAGCGGTCGCTATTTAAAGGACTGAGACGTTTAACGAAGGAGGGAGGAGACTGTGGTGGGTCGCGGACCTAAGTTATTAATATCATACAATTTGTGATTTGCCGAGGTCAAGAAAAATAGGCTTTCCCATGCAATAGAACGGCAATACTCAGCGCAAGATGAGAAAGACAAGAGCAAAGTCTGTTATCAGATGCACGGGAAAGGACAAAAAGCAAAATGAGCAGACAATGGAAGCCACAAAGCGTTACAGCAGAGAGCACACGTATTGCGAGTTGCATTACCTATATGCAGATCTTCGAAGTATGGTAGAATAGTAACAGTAGTAGGTACATCTTTTGTGCTCATAGTGCTCCGGACATCATGATCATCATCCCCATTGCATTAAAACAAAGAAATCTGCAAGTTTATTAAGAAACCAACCCAAGGTGTAAGTTCGTGACGGAGTGGGTAACTAGGGCCCCAGTGTTACTGCTGCCCCGTCAGCACCACTTACATCAACCTCAAGGTTGACTCAACTATTGGCCGCCCCGACAGGTGACGTCTAGATTCACGAGTGAAGCAGCGGATATCTCTCGCAGTCCCACAGCAAGAGAACTCAAAATGCTGAGCACTTTCCTGTACTTTATAGGGTACCAACAGAACATACGGACGCCTGCAAGGCTCTGATTGGGTAAAATTATTATTATATTGAGTAGTTTAAGTCTCCGTCTCCACAGCAACGGCGATCTAACAGAGGAAGAAGCAAGGGACACATAGTGTGACGATACATATGTGGAACCCATGTGATTGGGTAAAAGAATCTAAGTGTGAACCCGGCTTAAGAAAAGCTCAGCACTCAACAACAAACAAGTGAACACAACAACAACAACAAGAGTAGAATCGTTGTCTCGACACAAGCACCACAGAGAAAAGTCACCTGTAAAGGTCTATATAAACTCCGTTTTACTACCATTGTATAAACTAATACCCTGACAAAAAAAAATAACTCAGTCCTACCAAGACAGAGCTGCTCCACACCCCCCTGCGGCTTCGTATGATAAGAACACAAACTTCTATTCATATGTTTATTAATAACAAAACATTGAAATATTTCTATAATGTTTACACCGCGTAACACGGTGTGTTGGTTCTTCCAGCTATATGAACGTATATTGCTAAATGGCAAAACTTTGTAATACAGAAGGCATTTGTATAATGTTTACACTGAGTAATACGGGTGCATTAGTTTTTCCGACTTAACAAAAGTATGCCTCATGCTCCTGAAGAATGTAAAGCAAGAACATTTCACTTAAGGTCAGAACAAAAAACATTTGCCATGTTGATATCTCTCTAACCACAGAAGGAACAAGGGACAAGTATTATGCGAAGCACAACGCCTACTCCAGCGCTTGGAGCGTCAAATCGCAGTGGAATCGTTGCTGGAGAGAGAAACGGATGAGCAGAACAAGGCCTTGTAGTAAAAGGACGACAACGTAAAAACGTAGCATTTGAACAGGAGGTAACTGACAAGAAATCACAGCGTGATCAGACGAAATGTGAAATAGTTAACTTATTATTAGAGCAGAACAAACGCAATGTTTAACAAAATAAAGAGAAAAGTTCTTTTATATCACTTCTCCATACATCCACCTGGAGCTTTAAGGATTTCGTCACTTTATTACATCTCGGTGAAGAAGTGACCGCGTCTCTGCATCGTACGCTGAGAACCCTGGTTCGAATCTCGGACGCAACGAATTTACTCGGCGTGAAACACTCCGGCACCGAAAGGCCAAGGAACTACGGCGAAGGGACGCTCAAATCGACTCTCACCCCTGACTGCTTCTCCTGCTCTTCGCATTACCAGATCTACAAAATTCTAAACTTACGACAAAAGAAAACCTCGTTAGATATATCCACTGAACATAATAAATTATCCTTGTTACACGAGACACGGATGGTTTCGGGTCAGATATCCTGTCACAAAGCGGCAACTTAGTCTTCAGAGCAGAACACGTTGGTGACTGGATGAGCACAGGCTTTGCTCTCAAAGATACTTAACATAGGAACGTTCCGATCAGATTACACAAGGCATAAAGGAAGGTGCATACGATAACAAGAAGCTGAGGAGACTAACGCAAATGTTCGATCGTTTTGCTCAAAATCTTATCCCTCTATAGCAAAGAAAATGGCCCGATGGTCAGAGAACTTTCAGCTCCGTTCAGCATAGGTACTCCCTCATTAATTTTGTAGTATTAAAATAATGGGCTTTCGCGAGCGAATTCAACGACCTACACGAGCCCACTGGCGGTATGTTTACAAAATTCTAGAACGAATAGGAGTCTAAAATGCAGGACGCTCCAGTCCCGGAACTGGGTGAGTATGCAAGCTTTTCTTTCTTTGACGTCGATTCGGTGGTCAAAGATCGTTGTGTTAGCTGTCGTATGGCACCCCTTGAGAAATTTTAAACCATCATGAGGCATTTTTCATGTTTAGAAAACTTCACCAATACGTAACTTCACTTATTTTGCTCAGAATCAATCAATCAATATTCATGATTAGCTTCCAGAAAGTATAATATTTTCTTAGGCAAAACATCACCAGAGAATATATGTAACAGGTATAGGTTTATAACATAGTTGAAGCCTTCATAAATCAGTAGCTATAAACTAAGCTGACCTAAGAAAGGAAAAGGAAAGGGCATATGTGTAGTATGCCAAGATACACGTGGAACCCATGTAAGAAGGTGTTCCCCCACAGGATGTACAAGAACGAGCGTTATAACGGGTAGTTAACAACGCACATCTTTATTCGTCTGATCAGGCTCCAAATCAAAGCGAGTATAGTGGAAGGGACGCCACAGATGAGCGGGTGGGCCACAGTACACACCTTACTGTTTACATATAATGGCAACAGCCAATGGAGCAGCGATACTCAAATTCGTTGTAGGTACAACACCCATAGAGTTTCATACTTAGTATTACGGAATCTTTTGTGGTTTAAATTACCAATAAATATTTTATTTGTAAACACACAGAGTCGGTGTTGTCTTCACCTCCGCCGAATTCCAGACCCTGACTCACCAAACCCCGAGGGCTCGATCGAACAGTCCCACTTTACCAATGACTGCACTTGGGGCTTGTTGATTCAGCTACCACAACGTAGAATATACCGCTGATAACACTAAAATTCACATGATACGACTGGAATGTGGCTATCACAAACGCAAAGGTTCTGCATAATAGAATGGTAAGGCTTTTAATAATAAAACCATCATAACATGACAAGGCCTCGAGGGCCACATACGCCAAACATAATATCAATACTAAAGTATATGTATGTATCGTATGGAGTCCACTGAAGCTATACAGAAGCGGCGCTGTATAGGCAGGTAATGTAAAGGACAGACAATAACGGTACAGTGTGTCCGGCTTGTCTACTTAGGGCTTACGGACACAGTGCCTGTTACACGCTTGTTGCGCGGAGCTATGCCTGATGCGGGCTGTGAGTTTCTGCAGGGACTCCAGTGGTATGTGAGTGGAGGACATCTCTCCAGAGAAAAGCTAATTTTCAATCAGCGTTGCTGGATTGGCTCCAGAGAGCTTGGGTACGGTGCGTGGTGTCAGACACCGACGTCTGATCATCCCAGGCGTCCGGAGAATATCAGTAGCTGGTCTTTACCCAGTTTAATATCAAGTAGGAATGCTAGGGTTCAAAGAGGAGAAGCCATACACTGGCTGGTTTTGGGATCTGCAGCAAGAGTTGGGCCTTCAACCTCCCAACTCAGCATTAGTCAGCAAATCGCTTTGAATGGTCTCTAAAAGTTATTATTATTATTATTATTATTATTATTATGGTGGGTTGGGTTACTAGCGCCGCAGGCAACACACCCGCCTCGCGCCGAATCTAAAAGTTGTGCTTGGCACTCTTTTAAAATGGGTAGTTAGCATCTCAACAATATTACTTTAAATATAACAGTGACACCGCCACACCATAATGCAATGAATGCTATCAATGTTCACTAGCAAGTCTAGAACTTCTAGAGAAGCGCCACACAGACAGCTTTTCTGGGCCAGCTCGTCGGTCCATCAACTTTGTTCCTGGGAGCCCTAACGCTCTGAAGCGCTCATGAATATCATCCGGATCATTTTGTTGCTCCACTAGCAGGTAGAACCGACCTGTGGGCGACAGCAGCAGAGGCACACATGGTATCAAGCGATCGAGGACCTGGCGCCCTTTGTCTCCCCCTGCCCAAGTGTGCTGCAGGTCGCCCGATCCGACCTCTTCAGGCGGCGTGACCACATATGGCGGGTTGAATATCAAGATATCAACAGCTCCCTCAAGTCTAGGAAGGCAGCAGGTGAGGAGGTCGGAGCAGACAGTCTCCACATCACAGCCGTTGTGCCGAGCAGTGGCGGTGGTAGCGGCGCAGGCCTTCATGTTGACATCAGCAGCCAAGTAAGAGCAGTGAGGTCCCAGGGAGCGGGCGAGGCCCGTGATGACCACACCGCTGCCCGGCCCGACCTCGACACACAGGGACGGTCGGAGCGAGCGGAGGTGGGGCAGCTCTGCCTCCAGAGCATCCAGCAGGAGGAAGCTGTCCTCTGCTGGCTCATATATGCTGTCGTAGTCTGCGGCACTTAGGTGAGTCAGACTAGGAGTGACTATCTTGTCTGACTCCATTTCTTATCATAGCCAATTGATCGCAAAATATTTCTACCGTACGTCTGTACTGTATGTGTTCTATTTACTAGAAAGCATTAGCTGCACAAAAAGAAAACTGCATAAATTAATTTGCTGTCAATAGACAAAACAGGTCTGACGTTTGAAGAATGGTAATTTTACATTTGAAAATTTATAGCTCTGTTATGACTAGTAATAACGTTGTTCTTGATTAACCACTGCACATGCAACTCCTTTCTATACCGAGTGACCATTATTACATTAAACTATCGCCAAAACGGTGCTATGCAACAGGGATGCTGGGAAATAACTCACGTCCAATCTAATAATGAAACGCTACAACTTTATTTAACCATATTTTGATCACTTCGCTTATCAAGTAGCTATACTGACACCGAACAGTGATGGCCATAAAGAATCAGCTATTTAGCAGCACCTTACAAAACATGGCGTATCTATGATAACAGAACTTGTCTGAGCTGGTAGAGAATTCTTACCATCACGACCATTGAGCTATAATATCTGACATAGCTACTGCATTAAAAAAACATGTTCACAGTCCACATTTCTTGCAGAAGGAGAAACACCAAGCTTGTATCACCACGTAGCTACACTGTCTACCTTGAATCAATGAACTATGTAACACTTTGTTTAAAGTGGTGATACGAACTGGAGAGCCTGGATAGACCTCACAGTATCAACTTCAACTAAATTTCAATACTTCGGCCTCAGCCTCACATACGAGGATGTAGGAGATCCGCCTATTGTATCAATCCCAGACTTAATCAATTCCAGATAATTTCAGCCACATCATTATTTAGGATGAGTGGTATAAAAATCTGCTTTGGAAAATCGACCTAGAATTGTTTTAGTAATTAGTGGCTCACTTTCAGCAGAACCAAACAAAAATAGCTTTTATTGCCGCACTAGAAAAGTCAACAGAATTTCATCTCAGCGGAATGTACGACAGCGGCACCATGTCACCAAATATACATAGAACAAACAACCATGAGACACTGGTTTGCTTCAATACATAGACTATCTGTACAAGTCAGAGGTCACGAGAGCAGAACTGCATGATAAAATGAACTTAGAAATATGTTCTCACGGTAAGTCTCAGGGCCTTACACCTCACTCAGTCAAAACTAGCACTACCAGAGAGTACTTAATTATCAAGTCGTCAAGCTATTAGCTTAACATTCAAATGTTCTTTGTTGCTACAACTAGCGAGCTTGCTCAAGTTAGAAAAGAGTAAATATTGGAAAAATGCTGTAATTTCTGAGTGTGGGATAAATGGGCAAATTAGATACGCAGAGAAGACTCATGCACACAAGTTTACACGGTAGGTAGCTAATGGAGTAACAGAATAGCACCCTCACAATTTAGTTGCAAATTCTGCAACTGAAGAAGATAATGTCACATCAAAGTCAGACGTTCAGTAGCTACAAGGCAGTAGTTACAGATTTCTAATAAGACTGGCTGACTAGAAGTACACCAACCTAACAGTACTTTGGAGGTAATTAACCGGTGTTTGTAGAAGTCTCTGCAGCATCAGATGCAGAGGAAGCAGCAGGGGCAACAGAAGGGTCCAAGAGAGCCTTGCGTCGACCAGTCTCTTTGGTGACTTGTGCGTGCAGTTTGTTTAGTCGCTCCTGGGGAAACACAACAAACTGTTCGTCAACTCTCACTTAGCTTCCTACTCACATAGCCAGAGAAACGTTATACAGTATGCAGAATATTAAAATATGGGCATTGGCAGGGTAACCCACTAACGTTTAACTGAAAAGTAATTTTTTCTAGACATGCACCACAGTAATGGAGTTGAGTCGGAGTCTAACTGGGCCCATTCGTGGGTGTGGGACTTGACCCATCCAAGTCCATAACTCTCAGTAGGCCTACATGGCTACACTGACATAGGTACGTAACTATCTTAGAGGTAAAAGTTAGGTACTGGTACTTTTATTATCAGATTAATTTTTTATACGTTAGTTTAAGCCTCCCTAATTAGGCCTCAGCACGAATTGACTCTTCTAAACAAGGAAAACGAAGAGGAACCCATGAATGAGGGTGTTCCTACCCAGGATCACTATTCATGGGTGCAGCAAGTCGAGAAAGAAGAGGGAAGTACGGTATCATTTGTGCGAGTATGAAACTTGAAGAACGCAAAGTGGGCATGAAGGAAAGATGTCCTAAAGGCCTAGCTAAGGCATAGGAAAACTATGGGGTCTCCTTGAGGGAGCTGCTCCCCATTACAAAGGGTGGGAAAACCAATGCAAAAGTTACTACTGCCCATCACACTTACTTGTGTAGTCTGTAATATATTGTTGACTACAACAACTCTTCTCTTAGCATTCTGCAATTTTTTAATGTACAAATCAAGGTGCAGGGGGCACTGCGTCTGACGTTGGACAGCAGTCAGCTGCTGCTGGAGAGCCTCCAGCTGTAGCTGCAAATCACTCTGACTGGCTCTGTAACCAAAATGGAAGCATTGCTCAGATGCCAAATAAATGCCAAACTACTGAGTAGTTTATATTATTTTATACCTACACTTAAAAATAATTTCTTAAATATTGCCACACCATCTTTTTAAAATTAGGTATACATTCTATTTGTAAACGAGAGTCCACTTAGAAACCCCGAGTCCATAACACTACCTCATACAACAGTCCACAAGCATCATGTCACACAAGGATATTGCAGACACATGGTAGAGACCACGTAGGCACTGTCACCTGCACTCTCACTTTTGCTTACTAGAGCAGGCAAGAAACACAACCTTACAGGCATTTGTTACACTACATCTACCACTTTCATGGTTTCATCAATACAAGAAAATTCCTGCTCTAATCATCAGTGCTGCTAACACAACAAGCATGAAAATTATAGAAAAAGAAAGCTAACACTAGAAAACTAATTTATATCCTGTTCAGCAGGTATAACACAGGTACCTATTCCATGGTTTGTATTCTGGAGTTAGCTAAGACAGCACTAAAATAGGCCTCATAACCACAAATTAGTGTGGAGACTTAGCTATACCAGTTAGCTAACAAAGCAATAAGTAGGTACCGCTAACAGCCTACATGTATTGTCGAGGCATACAAGTGATACAACCAAGTTAGTAGTTACCTACCTAATAAACTATTACATAACCAGAAAATATTCTACAGTTTAAAAGACAATGCACCATGTACACCATGGAAGCATCTGGTTCTTATGGAATATGGTACCTATAGCTATGTATAGACTATTTGTACTTTCAATTTATCTAGGTATTTACTTCCATTTACCTGAAAGGAGGTTACCATAAGTCACTTTACTACAGAATCCAAGAGACTTTAGTAAAATGAGCAAAAAGAATGAGCCATAAACTAACTTTGTTTGAGTAAACCTATACTCTTAGAGTCATGTTATGAGGATTACAGATGAACAAATAATAAACTGAACCTGAAGTTAGGGATTTATTTGTATGGGCAGTAGTTAAAATGGAGACAAAAATAAAACAAATCTTAGGCCCCAGGTTAATATCAAGATAATAGATGGCAAAAAGTCTTCAAGTTTCAGTTTGAAAATAGGCTATGTGAAAAATTGCACTGTGATGCTTTCAGGTCAACTGGGTTTTCAAGTCTTCAAAGGTAAAGGTAAAGTCAACTTAGACCACACCCTCAACTGAGAAACCCACATGCACTGGTTTGTGTTGCGGGTATAGGCCCACTGGCCTATAGCTACTGCTTTAAGGGGGTCGTCCCGAAATTTTGGAATTTTCTTTATTAGTGGTCCGATATTATTGAAATTTTCACACAATATGTAAAATTGAAAACAAAACACTTTTTATTCGTGTAACTTTTTCCGTTTAGGCCTTAGTTTTTTATATATATGTATATATAATATATATAAGTATATATTTTAAAAGAATAGAACTGCCTCAGTTTTTATGCTAGAATAAAAACAAAGACAGTTTTGGAATCCTTGAAAGATTCCCTACAACAATTACGTTTTTTAAATTTATTTTTCTTTTTCGTTTTCTATTGACGTGAGATTTTAGATGGGTGACTGAAAGAGTTCAGTCACCCATCTAAAATCTCATGTCAATAGAAAACGAAAAAGAAAAAAATTTATAAAACGTCATTGTTGTAGGGAATCTTTCAAGGATTCCAAAACTGTCTTTGTTTTTATTCTAGCATAAAAACTGAGGCAGTTCTATTCTTTTTTAGTCTGAAAATGTAGAATTTTCAATAGAGGCACTTTTAGGGTTTTTTTGTTATAAAATGCAGTCTTTCCAAAGGATATGCCCTTGGCGTGTTTCATTTATAGTACATTCCCACCCACAAATATCTAGCATTCTTCACATACAATTAAAATTGTAAAATAATTATGTATTAGATGAATAAATAATGAAAATTGTATTTATATGAATTTTTGATTTTTTAGTTTCTGTCCAATCTTCCTGAAA
>LQNS02000303.1:16871667-16881748 GCA_001587735.2 Parhyale hawaiensis
TATGTACAATACACCTAGCATCTTTAACTTGATATGTTTATACTAGCTAAAATTATTTGGACATGTTTAATGTTTACATCAAATATCTACTCGTTGGACCAAGGAGTCGGAGTCGGAAGTCGGAGTCGGGAGTCAGAAGTCGGAGTCGGAAGTCGGAAAATCTTGAAGGCCAGGAGTCGGAGTCGGAAATTCTGGAGGACCAGGAGTCTGAGTCTGAGTCGGAGTCGGACCTTGAACCATCCGACTCCGCAACCCTGATGGTAGACACCACATAATGTTACCTATACACTCTCACTTTTGTCTACTAGAGCAGACAAGAAACACAACCTTACAGGCATTTGTTGCACTACATCTGCCACTTTCATCAATACAAGAAAATTCCTGCTCTAATCATCAGTGCTGCTAACACAACAAGCATGAAAATTACAGAAAAAGAAAGCTAACACTAGAAAACTAATTTATATCCTGTTCAGCAGGTATAACACAGGTACATATTCCATGGTTTGTATTCTGGAGTTAGCTAAGACAGCACTAAAATAGGCCTCATAACCACAAATTAGTGTGGAGACTTAGCTATACCAGTTAGCTAACGAAGCAATAAGTAGGTACCGCTAACAGCCTACATGTATTGTCGAGGCATACATGTGATACAACCAAGTTAGTAGCTACGTACCTAATAAACTTTTACATAACCAGAAAATATTCTACAGTTGAAAAGACATTGCACCATGTACACCATGGAAGCATCTGGGTCTTATGCAATATGGTACCTATAGCTATGTATAGACTATTCGTACTTTCAATTTATCTAGGTATTCACTTCCATTTACCTGAAAGGAGGTTACCATAAGTCACTTTACTACAGAATCCAAGAGACTTTAGTAAAATGAGCAAAAAGAATGAGCCATAAACTAACTGTTTGTGTAAACCTATACCTACTCTTAGAGTCATGTCATGAGGATTACAGATGAACAAATAATAAACTGAACCTGAAGTTAGGGATTTATTTGTATGGGCAGTAGTTAAAATGTAGACAAAAATAAAACAAATCTTAGGCCCCACGTTAATATCAAGATAATAGATGGCAAAAAGTCCTTAAGTTTCAGTTTGCAAATAGGATATGTGAAAAATTGCACTGTGATGCTTTCAGGTCAACTGGGCTTTCAAGTCTTCAAAGGTACCGTAACGGTAAAGTTAACTTAGACCACACCCTCAACTGAGAAACCCACATGCACTGGTTTGTGCTGCGGGTATAGGCCCACTGGCCTATAGCTACTGCTTTAACTTCCAGAGTTAAAATTAGTAATATTAAGATTACACTGCATTAAAACATGCAGTAGCTAGATCTTCTGCATCCTACCTCTAGGCAACTGTGTCTTGATTATATCCAGAGAGCATTTTCACTAGAAAATCAAAATCTAGTTATTTTCTCCTAAAATTGAAAGTACTCTACATTAACTTATAAAAAAGCAGAAAACTTCCAAATATCTAATAAAATTAACATCATTGGTATTTAATTAGTAGAAAGAGATTGCAAATGAAAGAAATGACACTTCATATCTAAACTACACAGGGTTTCAATATCTATGGAAGAGTGTATTTATTGCACTAATACAAAGCTCACTGAACTGAAAAGAATAAACAATATAAAAGAAACAAAATGGTGGAATGAATAACATTTTGTATATTTGGACCATTCAGTGATACATTAACCTTGAGCTGGAACGATAATAAAGCAGTGAAAGCACAGCAGATGTGCATGCTGGTCTTGTTGTCTTTGCTTACCTGCAAACAAACCTAAACACTACCTATGAAACCAATTTGGACCCACCAGATCTAGTTAGCCCAGTATTAAAATATTCACCAAAGTTGATAGACAGGTAGGGGACACAACATTCATTTGAAGCATTATTAATTCTGGGCCAGCCAACATTCACCACTGCAGGGAATTTGTATAGCTACCTAGGTCCAGCTAGGGGCAAATGGGAGAGAGCGCCTGAACATTATAAGGAGTGATTTAAGATGTTGTGTGTTACCTTAAGTGCAATATGTGTTGCAATGTCCTAGTTGATGTCAGCGTGTGGAGTTGTAAGAGCTTTGAACTAATAATACCAACTCATAACTTTTATATCACTGGCATTCTTTTCAAAAATATGACAGGCACGTCAGAATTATTGTGAGTTTTTTTTTTTTGCACTGAAACTGTATTTTCTAGACCATTTTTTTTGTGAGTACATAATAGAATATCTGCACAGTGCACTAGGCCTATTTATGCAACTACAGTCGAACCTCGTTTACTCGGACCCCACTTACCCGGAAACCCCAGATTCCCGGACTTTTTTTCATTTTCCGAGCCTCGGACTTTTCGTCCGAGTATATGGGGTAATGTTCCGGACGTCAGTGAAAGTCCGAAAAAGTCCGAAAGATCAGCTTCATTTTCCGACTATCTGAGGTGAAGCTCCGGAACATATGGTTTGCCAGCTTCGGACAAATCTCAGTTACTCGGACGTGACGCGGCGCAGTAGNCGCTAGCCCCCTAGAAATTTGGTATGCAATAGCCTTTGGTAAACTGATGATTTTGCAGCAAAAAAAAAAAGGCAAATTTGGACCCCCTGTGGACCCATTCCCCCCCCCCCCATTTTGGGGGGGTTCTAGTTCCGCTAGCCCCCTAAAAATTTGGGACGTAATGCCCCCATACCTGAAGACACTTTTTGAACAAAAAACAGAAAATTGATCATTTTGACCATTTTCGCCGGGACGACCCCCTTAACTTCCAGAGTTAAAATTAGTAATATTAAGATTACACTGCATTAAAACATGCAGTAGCTAGATCTTCTGCACCCTACCTCTAGGCAACTGTGTCTGGATTATATCCAGAGAGCATTTTCACTAGAAAATCAAAATCTAGTTATTTTCTCCTAAAATTGAAAGTACTATACATTAACATATAAAAAAACAGAAAACTTCCAAATATCTAATAAAATTAACATCATTGGCATTTAATTAGTAGAAAGAGATTGCAAATGAAAGAAATGACACTTCATTTCTAAACTACACAGGGTTTCAATTTCTATGGAAGAGTATCTATTGCACTAATACAAAGCTCACTGAACTGAAAAGAATAAACAATATAAAAGAAACCAAATGGTTGAATGAATAACATTTTGTATATTTGGACCATTTAGTGATACATTATCCTTGAGCTGGAACGATAATAAAGCAGTGAAAGCACAGCAGCTGTGCATGCTGGTATTGTTGTCTTTGCCTGCCTGCAAACAAATCTAAACACTACCGATGAAACCAATTTGGACCCACCAGATCTAGTTAGCCCAGTATTAAAATATTCATCAAAGTTGATTGGCAGGGAGGGGACACAACATTCATTTGAAACATTATTAATTAGCCCAGTATTAAAATATTCACCAAAGTTGACTGGCAGGGAAGGGACACCACATTCATTTGAAGCATAATTAATTCTGGGACAGCCAACATTCAACACTGCAGAGAATTTGTAGCCTAGTCCAGCTAGGGGCTAATAGGGGAGGGGGCCTCAACATTATAAGGAGTGATTTAGGATGTTGTGTGTTAACTTATAGTGCAATATATGCTGCAATGTCCTAGTTGGTGTCAGCGTGTGGAGTTGTAAGAGCTTAGAACTAATAATCCCAACTCATAACTTTTACATCACTTGCATTCTTCTCAAAAATATGACAGGCACATCAGTATTATTTTGAGTTTTGTTTCTTTTGCACTGAAACTGTATTTTCTAGACCATTTTTTATGAGTACGTAATAGAATATCTGCACAGTGCCCTAGGCCTATTGATGCAACTATAAGACACGTATGAAACCTCTATTGCAATTTTTTTTAATGATAGAGCAAGTGATGAGAACTCAACCGTTTCAAGTTTTGTTACGTTTCAATGTAATTTTTACTAGAGGCAGTGCTCCCGGGGGGGGTTGTGTGGGTTGCCTCGGCCACAAGCTAGGCCTTGGGGACGTCTGTCTTCCGGGCCGCTTCCTTCCTGGTTTTGTACTCTTGCTTTCATCTGTTCTTCCTTTTCTCTCCCGACTTGTTTTTTCCATGCGCGTTGGTCAACCTTCTTGCGTGAGTTCCACGTTACTGTTGGTATAGATCTCCCTTCTTTTTCCTTTGTTGAATCACCATAGTTGTGTTGTGTCTAGGGAGGCTTGAACATATAATATAGAAATAATCCAAGAAACGCATAGGCTTGTACGAACCTTTTGTCACATTGAAAGTTCTTATGTATGACCAATTGACCATACCTGCTTTTTTTATTGATGGTTTGACTAATAAATTTCTATGGAGTTTCAAAAATTGAATGTATTTTTGATATTTCTTTCGCTAATTCTATGTTGTAGGCATTGGTGATATTTTTATTTAAGGACAGGAATAAGGATAGTTATGCCATGCATTAGTTTGACTTCGATGACACTGAGTCCCATACGTTATAGCTTCACATTTAGCATACTCGTTCTCCATTTTATACTGTACATAGCACTTATTTTATAATTGTGAAATTGTATTTTGAGAGAATAATAAACAGTAGAATATTGGCCACACACCTTGTCTGACGCACACGATCATCCAGCTGATCTAGGCAAGGTTTGAGCATTCCCATGATGCCATCAACAAGAGCATCTCTTGTCGGGGACACAAGATCTTCAGTCTGGTCACCAATGGATGTGGCAGTACTTTCAGTGTCAGCCATGTGGAGGGGTTATGGAACAGACACTACATATGTACTACAATAACTGGCTTAAGCAACCTCATACACATGAAATAGGAATGGTAAATATGTAGCTAGATACCAGTATTCAATAGATCAGTTGATAAATAGTCTAATTCTTGTCATGGATACTAAACTGCTGAGGAAACATTAAACTCATTAGATTAAAAAGATCACTCAAAATGTAAAATTTACAATAAGGTTCAAATATCTTTGGGGATGAATCAGCTAGGATTTCCAGACTTGAAAAAGAGATCTGGAAAATTTACTACTTTCCACTTATATTTTTCTTAATAAGCCTAGCAACTGTGAGCTATATAATTTAGTTAGGTAGCAATAAAAATAAAGGTGGCAGAGTGTGTAGAGTGCATTGCTCCGACCATGACTCTTCTCCTGATGCGCAGCCACAATATGTAGCTACCATAATTAGCTAGAACAATTCCTAGTAAACTGTGGTCAGAAATGCTAAACTAGAAGAGAAAAATCCAAACGTATTGGCCAGATCTTTTGGAGGTCACAAAATTACTATTACTGTATTATTACATAGATTAGTTTAAACTCCTAAACCATCATGAGTTTGATACTCAAAGAGAAGAAAAGGAATAGACATATACTATGACAAGGCTAACTGAGGAAATCCTCCACAAGGGTATTCCCACAACCCATCAAAAAACTATAGGCATTTATCCAATGTTATCATATATCTTCACTATTTTCCCATAGGCATCCGATAAATCCTTATAAATTTCTGACTAGGACAGGACCAACAAACATGGCACAGCAAGTCAGGAAATATTACAAATGCATTTTAGTGAGGAGTCGGATGTAATTTTTTGGACATCTGTGGATGCGGATGCAATTGCAGATGTTGCCATCTTGACATCCGTGGATGCAGATGATGTTAGAAAAAGTGCA
Organism: Parhyale hawaiensis; assembly: GCA_001587735.2. Lineage (NCBI taxonomy): Eukaryota > Metazoa > Arthropoda > Malacostraca > Amphipoda > Hyalidae > Parhyale > Parhyale hawaiensis. Next base: position 16,877,333 of record LQNS02000303.1, read on the forward strand.
AAAGTTCCACTGTTGCAGATGCAAATTTTTACCCCACCACACACACAATCTTACAATGGCAGTTTATAAAACACTTGGGGGGGGAGGGAAATGGATTGAGTGTTGAATTTTTCTCAGTGGTGAACAAAGACAGAACACTTCTGTCAGTAGCATCAGACCCACAACAGCGGCCAACTGTGGGAGTGTCTAAATGGTAGTTTAGACAGTTTTGAGGCATAGCCCTCCTTGTAGACAGATTTTAGTGTTCCTAAAATAAGATTTTTTTTCTTTCAGGCCCCACCCACCTGGTACCTCAGGATCCCAGCACTAGCACTCCTCACTTTGGCACGACGAGCGTACTTCATACATCACCCTTGGCCATGAAACTGAAGAGGCTTTGGGTTTGTTTGATCCTCCAGAGGTGTTCTGCCTTTGCTCACCACTGGGAAAAATTTGTTGCAACATTATCCATTCTCAGTGGCTCTCTCCAACAGAACACTTCTGTCTGTAGCACCAACATACCCACGGCGCAGCAGGAAGGGGTTTCATGGCCCTCCTGAGTTGCGGGTGCAAAGGATACGTACTGACCTGAACTAATTAATATCCTTCCTTTTTGTTGACTCTTCCTTCAGACAATCCAACTCTTTCGGCAATGGCAGGGTAGTGATTGTAAGTCCCCTCTAACCTCAGGGGTACCTGGGAACTATCTTCAGTGAGTTGCTGTACCCATGCTTGGCCTTCTATTAAAAGATGGAATATTAATAATGAGCTGCCTTTTTTTCTGGATTGTCCAAGAACAAGTCAATGGAGCAAAAACCCTGCTAGGGCAGTACTGTTCTAACCAGGATTTTTGCTGATTTCAACCTTTACCTGAGGTTCTGAAGCTATTAGCTAGCAAGTAGAATTGCCTGTAACTCAGAACCTTCCTGGGCCCCTTAGGGTTACTGTTCTTAGCATGGCTCCCTCTTAGGAAGAAAAAGGAGTTTGAACCTTTTCTGGAGCCTGATTCTGAATTGTTGGAGAGCGTGTCTGTTGATGGCGTTTTGAGCGCCTCAGTCGGGGTGGTGTCTGGCGTCCCTCAGGGCAGTGTGCTTGATCCACTGTTGTTTGTTCTCTATACTAGTGACATGTTCTCTTCATTTGAAAACACGATCAACTATGTTGACGATTCCACTTTGATGGCAGTGATACCTGCTCTTCGCCTGCGTGATGCTGTTGCTCAGTCTCTGAATAGGGATTTGTCACACATTAGCGCATGGTGCTCGGCCTGGAGTATGATGCTGAATGCCAGTAAGACAAAGTCGATGATTATCAGTCGCTCTCGGACACTTGTACCGCAGCATCATCAACTAGAGATTGATGACACTTTACTTCAGGAGTTTAGCTCTTTGGAGATTCTCGGTGTTGTCTTTGATGAGAAGCTTATTTCAGGAGTTTAGCTCTTTGGAGATTCTCGGTGTTGTCTTTGATGAGAAGCTTACTTTTGAGCCGCATATTAGGAGGTTGATGTCACGTGCTTCCATTAAGATTGGACTCCTGCGTAAGGTGAATTCAGTGTTTGGTGATAGTCAGCTTGCTGCCTGTGTGGGAGTACTGCTCACTGGGGGTGGGCTTCAGCTGCTGACACTCACTTGCGTCTGTTGGATCAACTTTTTACTTCAGCCAGGAGGCTGTGCGCTGATAATGATCTAGTGAACCTGTCCCACAGGAGAGGAGTAGCAGAGCTATGCATGTTTTATAAGGCATACAATAATGAGAGGCATTGGTTGCATTCTTCTCTCCCAGCCCTCAAGGATTTTGGGAGAGCAACTCTGCTGCGTGTGGAGCGCACACTTTCACTTTTGAGGCAGTCAGATGTCGAACTAATCAGTTCTGTTGGTGCTTCGTCTCTGGTCGGCTAAGGCTTGGAATTTGTTGCTGACATTGGCTTTTGGTCGTATTGGGATTTAAGTCAGTTGTTGATGGCTTTTTGCTGGATTTTGTTTAGCAGCGTTTTGGGCTTCCTGGTTTTGCAAGATTATTCATTTGAGTTGTATTACCTGTCCATGGGAGCTCAAGCGTGAAGATTTAATAATAAGTTAATAACAATAATAATAATAACTGGTTTCTTTTTCTTCATTAACACACACTACCATAGAGGCTTCTGCTACCACTGTACTCTCAGACATTTTTTGATGATGTTTTCATCAAAGGGTCATCAGTTTTAGCCCAGCCCAAGTTTGCATCATTTTGAGTTGCTTTCTTAAGCAATTGACTGTCAAAAGTAGGGTAAGGGGGACATCCAAAGTTGGGGTAAGGGCAACATCAAAACTAGCATCTTCTTCTTCTAACTCAAATTTCAAGAAGATCTTGGGAACAAGCCTATGTATTCTCTAGGAAGAACACTTTTAATTTCATTTAAAAACACTTCAATTGTACAACACTGTTAATCTGGAAAATCACCCTGTAACAGAAAGAAAATAAACACTTTTTAGCTACTAATATCTCTAAAATTTTCAGGTGTGGATTTTTTTTTATTGCTAACGCATAGGCACCCCATAGGCCTACAAATACAACTACTAACTTTCACTCCAGCACAAATAAAGAAAAAGTGGCACTGAAAAAACCCTTCATTTTGTCCGAAGTCACCCCGTTTTACGGTATTCATCCCTCTCCCTGTCTCCCTGACCTTACACCCAGCTCCTCAGTATACACCCCTGGTGCACTCCCACCCTACTTTTGACCCAGTCAGATTCAATATCTCCCACAGTATACTTGGCCTTTGTTACTCCATACATACTTTTGATAACTAAAACATCAAAGTAAAAACAGATGTCGACTAACAGATAAAAACTAATTAATGTTTCGGGAAGTTTCTCCCATCATCAGAAAATTTTTGATAATGTTAACAAACTTACTACACCCCTATATTCCGCAACACTCAACAAAGGATGCTCCCATCAACCTTATCATAGGCCTTCTCTATATCAATAAAAGCTATGTATCCCTTTGTTCCTGCCTTTCTTCACTGTTCTATGAGCTCATATAACACATGGATATTATCCTCTCCTCTTCTATCCCTCCTAAAACCATTTTGCTCCTCACCCATCACTCCATGTCTTTCCACAACCAACTTCAGTCTTTCATTGAGAATCCCACAAAAAATCTTGCTCCCATTGTCGGCTAGGGCTATTGGCCGGTAGGTAATTCTTCAGCTTTCTCCTACTTTTATGCCCGCATTTGTGTAACAACATCACTCACTTTAATTCCATTTCTCAGGTACCTGTTCTTCATTCCAAATTACCTTAAACAATTGGTACAAATTTTCCACAACCCATTCCCCACCATATTTAAAAAACTCATATGGGATATTGCCCAAACCAGCTGCCTTTCCATTTTTTAAAGTCCTCAAATATTTCCTTATTTCTTCTCTCGACTGAAGTATTAGTACCCGTCAGAGTTAGGAACACAAGTAAAACTTAACCTATAGTCCATTGAGGACACTTTCATTTACACCCCCAATGTTTTCCTAAAATATTTTTATTTCCTCTTGAATTCTAGTTTTTTCATTGATTTCTTCTCCATTCACCACAATCACCTGCCCAACCTGCATCCTTTCACTCCCCTCCCCCCTGAAGGAATTTTTGCCATTCTCTTCCCCCTTCCTCTCAGCTTTGCTATAATTTTCAATGCTTCTTTAGCCCTTGCTTCTATAATCATGGCCTTTACCTCCCTCTGTTTACGCTGATACTCCTCCCATGCACTCTCATATTCTTCCCCACATTTTCACCCGTAACTGCCGACACTTCTTATTCTTCTGTTTATGCTCTAGTCTTGCTTCTTTTATCTCCCTGCTCCACCACTTATTTCTTAATACCCCAGTAGGTCTTTTTCTCAAGTACCCCACTTTGCTCTCAGCAACCTCTCTCATCTTATCAGTTAGACCTATGTTCTCATTCATTTCATTCACAGTGGATATATTTATAGCACTCTTCCCTCCCAGCTCTTCTTGAAAGATGTGCCATGGTACATCATATAGCTCGCAGTGCTTGGTTTGGAGTGCCCACAACCTTCTTTTCCAAATCCACCCTAGCTTCCACTACCAACAAGTGCAGGGTGACACTGGTGACAATTTGTCGCCAGTGTCACGCTGCACTTCTACAGTCTAAAGTTTTGTGTGCACATTAGATATATACATAGAGAGAGTTAAAAATTTTATTGCAATGTTAGTTTTGTTATTTGCTAAAAGGGCTTATATATGACTCAGACTGACAAGCATTTGAGTAAAGAGTATGCTTGATTTGCTCTCTACTTGTCTCATCTTCATCCTGTATCCGTTAGTTTACTGCAGTTGTCAACAATTGAATAAAAAACACTGGTACTCTAAGAAGGAAGAAGAATGGGAGGAAGCTTCATTTTAACTCAAAAAGTAGGTAAAACCTTAGAATTTTTACGTTT
>LQNS02000303.1:16928588-16949542 GCA_001587735.2 Parhyale hawaiensis
TCTACACTCACACATTGCGCACTTCTACACTCACACATTGCGCACTTCTACACTCACACATTGCGCACTTCTACACTCACACATTGCGCACTTCTACACTCCCACATTGCGCACTTCTACACTCACACATTGCGCACTCCTACACTCACACATTGCGCACTTCTACACTCACACATTGCGCACTTCTACACTCACACATTGCGCACTTCTACACTCACACATTGCGCACTTCTACACTCACACCTCGCACACTTCTACACTCACACCTCGCGCACTTCTACACTCACACATCGCGCACTTCTACACTCACACATCGCGCACTTCTACACTCACACATAGCGCACTTCTACACTCACACATAGCGCACTTCTACACACACACATCACGCACCTTAACACACACTCACGCATCGCGCAATTCTATACACACATCACGCACTTCTACACACACATATTGCGCACTTCTACACACAGATCTCTCACTTCTACTTGTACTCAGGTAAGAACAGTTTCTGTTGGAGAAATCTCTGGCCAAAAGCAGTCAACAACTTTCAAGATTCAAGGGAGTATATGTAGCTACTTCTTCAGGAACGTAACCTATTTATTTCCTATGTTTTAAATGTTCACTGTTTGCGACCCGTTGATGGAACGTCGCCCTCGCAAATAGCGAGGGATTACTGTAGTTGACATTTAGCTATTAGATGAATATACATATATGCAAATGTACTGTATTTAATAACTTCATTACTTCCAGAAAAGCCTCTTTCTGTGTGCATCTAAATTTTATAACCATGCCTTTATCTGTAATGAGGTTAACCTACAACAAACTGAGGGAAGGGAAGGAACTTCTTCATAAAATATATACGGTCTTGTATTTGCGTCTTACTGTTTGTATACCCTGGATTGAGGCTGTGTATATTTCCCCAAGTGCTGGTCAGTCACTTTGTAATTATATTGTTTCTCTTACAGCATCAACAATGAATATCCCACTGAGTACAGTTGCCCTCTGTGTGGCAGTAATGAGCTGCCTCTTCAGCATTTCCTTAGCCTCTAGTGATGACTGTGAAGGTAAGCCACTTTCCCTCCACCAAAAGGTTCTGTCTTTGCATATATGTGTTTTAAACCGAATAAAAGGACTTTTTAGACTAGTGTTTGCTACAATCCCATTACTGTGAACTGAAGCAACTCCTTCCAAGATGATAAAATATTCTGGTCAGTACCTATGACATCCCAAGAAAATATTTTTTTTTTTTTGTATAAGTGTGAATACCTACTATTGCTCTAGCTTGATACGTATATAGTATCATGACAGTAGTGTCGCTACTGACTATCATTAGGTGATGGCCTTAGCTAAGGAGTTCTGTAAGTAGGCCTACAGTTAAGCTCAAAGTTATCATACCCCTTGTGTTTTTGTATGATGCAGTGGAAACCCGCTTTGTTGGATAGCGCGAGGGAAGCCTCTTCCGGGAAACTGAATTTTTCGGCAAAATTCGAAAATCTACATTGCCGCAAAAAACCCTTTCCCTGAAGTCTGTCTGGTTAATTGAAACTTATTGGGAATTTCAATGCCAGAGAAACCAAAGTTTATTGCACATGGATGCACTAAATTGAAACTATTTCCAGAATAGGCATGCACATGGACCACACACCTCAATTTGCCGGACTTTTTCTGGCAAATGCCGAAGTTTTGCGGTATTCCAGCTAGGTGTCTGTTTGCAGGACCATTCCGAAAAATCCTCGAAAAGTAAAAAAAGTTCGGCAAACCGCGTTCCAGAGAAACGGGGTTCCACTGTGTTTAAATTGTATGCTCAGTCATTAGCTACCTACCAATCAAATTCAAACAGATATTGATTGCAAAACTTTCAAGGTTATTCAAAAAGTAAAATAATAAATTATTAGAAACAAATGTATATACCTACTCATTGTAAATAACAAAAATAGGAAATTTACATCGTCAAAAAATTATTCATACCTAGCTTGATGATTAATTGCAAAGCCTTTATTTGCAATAACAGCCGCCAGACGATCACGGTAGTTAACTACTAGGTTCTTTCCAACAGCTTTAGAAATATTGGCCCATTCCTCTTCTGCAATTTGTTCCAAATGTTTAAGGTTTCTGGGTTTTCTTGTATTCACATTTTTCTTGAAGATCCCCACAAGTTTTCAATTGGATTCAAGTCCGGGCATTGGCTTGGCCACTCCAGAACGCATACATAGTTGTCAACAAACCATTTTTTTTTCACTGATTTGACAGTGTGTTTTAGATTGTTGTCTTGTTGAAAGGTCGTATTCGGGCCCAGGTTGAGAGCTTCTGTCGACTGCTTTTAGTTTTCACTTTGAATTTTGATGTAGCTACTAGTCTTGTTTCATGATGCCATTATTCTTCATTAGGTTTCCTGTTCCATTGGCCGACAAACAACCCCAAAACATCAAACTTCCCTCCTCACGCTTAACAGGTGGAACAGTATTTTTGGGTTTAAAAGCTTCACTGTTGTATGCCCAAAGAAGGCAACGTCCGTGTGACCAAAAGGCTGAAGCTTTGTCTCGTCCGACCAAAGCACTCATAACCAGAAGCTTACATTTTCATGCAGATGTTTATTGGCAAAAGATAGACCAGCTTTGATGTGCCTATCGTGAAGAAGAGGTGCCTTCCTTTGTCTGTAACCTCTTGAGGCCTTTCTTCTTCAATGGCCCCTGTAACCTTGACTTAGATATTTCTATGCCCGAGGTACTGAGATTATTTAATATGGCTTTAAAATTGATTCTTGGGTTGATGATCTCGCACTACTTTTCTGGCGTCCCTTTGCGAAAGTTTCCATTTCCTCCCTTATCCTTCACGGTTCTCAACCATCTGCATCTCTTGGTATTTCTTCACTATGCTCTGAACAGTGGAGACGAACCAGTGGTTGCCTGTCACTGCATTACGTAGGCTACCTATGTTATCTTGCCCACTTTCATGTAGTTATGTGTATATATTTTTAGCTTGCAGGCCCTGCACAAAATCTATGCAGCGCCTTTTTTACAGGTTTATCTAATTAGAATAATGTGGGTATCGTTAAATGTATTCGTCTGAATTTTTTTCAGTTTGTATCGGGTTCCTCACAAAGTTCATGGACTCTTTATCAAGCGATGACAAGAAAGACACAGCTGTGATTGAAACGAAATTCAAAGAAATCTGCAAAACATCAAAAAGTAAGTAGCTAATGATATATTCGGTGGGCTTAAGCCGTAATTGTTCGGATGGAGTTACTCGGTGGGTACCCTATCAAACGGAGGGCCGCCGCCGAAGCTAAAACCGCAATTCATCTTCAGCGCGGCGGCCCCAAATTTTAATTGGGGAAGTGGACTTCAGCTACAGCTTGTCTGACGAGCTCTAGACAGAGTGGAAAACTTCGAATATTTGTAGATTAAATGGCGTAGCAGCAGTGCTGAGCACTAGAGGTATGGTTGCTGAGAGGAGAACAGGTTTAGCTACTCTTCTGTAATGCATTCTGCTGCCATTGGGTTATACCTATATGTACTGGAGTCAGTTTTCCATAACTACAGACAGCGCTTTTTTATCAACCCCAATGTGTAGGTACTTTAGCGGATATGCTTTATGCAGTCATATGTCTATTCGTGTAACGTGAGGCGTCCAAGCCCGTCTTCTGTACTAGCTATGATTTTGCTTCATTGCATCAGTATGTTTCGTATCCCCAACGAGCTATGTGTCGACCTAAAAATTTGCTAAGCTGTTAGGTATCATATGAGTTGGCTAACAAGCGTCACTTCTTATATTTCTGCCTCAAGTGCACTGTGAATCTGGCTCACCGCAAGAAGCGATGCACGCAGAAACGCTCCTGCACTGTGTAGTGAGTTAGGTATTATATTGTTTAGGCCTTCCTAGACGCAGCTGTAGTGATTGAAGAGAGGCGAAGGAAGGGGTATATAGTAGCTACGTCAATGAAAATGTGGAACCCGTGCCCGAGGGTGACTCGACGCCCGTGGGAACAGCAAGTCTGGAAAGAAGATGGAGAACAGAACATAGCGTCATCAGTAGGAGTATGAAAACAGCAGGAAACGAAGTGGGCACGACAGACGTCCCAAAAACATAACTAATGGCTAAGGTAACCTACAAAGTTTCCCTGGAGTCGCTGCTCCCCATAACATAGGATGGGTGAACCTAACCCTATGACCAATCCTATGTCCCCCTGAAGGGAGCTGTGAAGTCAAGACAGTAGACGGAAAACAATCGTCTGCAGCGGGTTTAATGTCCACCTGTAGCCATGGTTGTGGATTTATTCTGCCGTGAGGCAGGGCTGGAACGCTCAGCTGTTAAGCATGTACTTTAGAGGAGAGGCTCGTCCGGGCTCTTTTAGTAGCGCTATTACTATGACTTGTTTATTTTAGTCGGCCGGTCGAGAGTTGAGGAATCAAACTTCATATATATATTTTAGGAAACTTGTATTCCCAGTCTGGGCAAGGTGTTGATCAGCAACACGTCGGTAACCATGCTGTGCATAGATGCCTTTTTCATTTCACATCCATTTTATCTTCAGGTAAAGTAATTTAGTCGGCTGCATCTTTGTCAAAAAAAAGACAAAGTTTCAAATGGTCATTACCGCTGCACCGTCAAAAATCAGCTACATCGGTTTTCTATATCATTGCATCCAACACTTGGCTCTTAGAGTAGCAATTGTTGAAAAGGTTTGCTGCATCCGTCCTGTAGTAGCTATCTACGGTACTAATTTGTAAACACTACACACTGTGCTTTTTTTCAACGAGAAGTTCTATCTAATATAGGCACTAGAGGGCTCAACACTCAGTACTGCTGATGGCTCTAGACACCAGCTGCTGCTACTTCCTCGCAGAAGTCGATATTTGGTACTGATAAACATATTAGAACGCGAGAACAAAGCCGGTCTCTGCATCAGCTTTTTTCCTCTTCACGTGGTCATTTGTCAGCATAAATTTTTAGTACACGACTTAAGAACAAAGCTTTCGATGTCACTGGAGATCCCGTACCACGTAACCTAAACTTAGAGCAATAGTAAATAAAAACTTGCAACAAACATTTTAGAAAGCATTACAACGATATAATAAACTATTACTACTACTTAATATACTTGTAAGATCAACAAACTCCGTACAGTGGCCAATCACTGTTTGTATTGCGGACTGACGCGTCTCATTAGAAGAAACTGACGTCGTTCATACGCCAAACTTGGCACAGCTGAGCGTCCAGCTCTTGGCAACTGTGCAGCTGTCGTGATTCGGTCGGAGAGAACACATTTGATTATCGTGTGAACCCTGCTTACGACAAAGTTTTCTAGAGCATAGCTTCCGTTACAATAGTTTGGTTGGCGCAGCGCGCAGGACACTTTTGCCAGCGCTCGTTTCCTATTGTAGTTTCTTTGCCTATGGTCAGGTCGAGAGAACCGCTTCTGTTACTATGTTGGAGGTTTGGAAGAATCTGCGACAGGCATCCTTGGTGAGATGTCGAAGCCTCTGTCGTGGGGTATGCCAGCTAACAAAATCTGCGAGAAGCTTAAGAAGAAAGACGCCCAGATCTGCGAACTTAGATATGGTGAGTACCTACCTAGTCTTTATTATTTTGTGGTGTGCAGGAATCATATAATCAACATGTGCTTTATTTCAATTCTGTGAGTTCTGAACCCACTCTCAATTACACCACTAAGTTGCAAAATAAAAAATTTTCCGTCTGTTTACTGCTCAACGTAGATAAAGAGAATGAACTTCAACGCGAGGGAAGTTGCACCGTATTATTTTCGCTGGCAGTGGAAGTAGCGCATATACTGTTGTAACTTTTCAGTTGCGTGCTTTTTCTAGAACTCTTGAAGATTTTCATAACAGTCTAAAATGACAACAAAATTTACCATCTCACCATTGCTTCTTGAAAATTTTTTTAGGTTTATCTAAGAAGTTAGTACAACAATTAAAAACTCTTATTATATTTTATTTCAGAGAAACAAATTGACTTGAATAAAGTTGATTTGAAGAAGCTGAAGGTTCGCGATCTCAAGAAGATTTTGCTGGATTGGGACGAAGTGTGCGACGATTGCTTGGAAAAGGGCGACTACATTCGGTTTATCGAGAAGCTCAAGCCAAAATACGTCAAGTCCGAGTTGTAATAAGAGCTACTCTTAGGTTAGCTAAGTAACTTATCTGTCCGTGTGATGAAACGATAGTGACTTATTTTATAAGAGCGCTCATGTGAGGAGAGCCCGCGACGTATTTAATTGTATGAAAGTGCAAGAATGTGTCTTGTAAATACGCAATAATAAGGGCCCACAGGCCCTCAATATTAAATATTAAAGTTTGTTGTGAGTGTGAGGCTTCCGATTGCGTTATTATTGTAAGTTTGTCATCAATGTTCAGGAGATTATTTCCTCTACATATATTGTCGGATCAACTAATTTATAGTATTTGTTCGTTCATGCATTAGCAATATAGAGTGGGCATTTCCCCTAACTACAATAGAATGATCATCCTAATGTTCAGGTGTATTACGTCTGTATTCTCAATATCAGTGTTACTTCAACTCTTCCTGTTTTAGTTTTTTATGACCAAAGAGGTTCTTTAGGACGACAGATGAAGTAATTGCGCACAGTCTGTGTTTAGTGATGTAATTTTTAAGTGTCCGTGTAAACTGTTCACCATTTCTTTTGAAACATCCTGGGCTGTCCACTGAGTGTGCTTGTATGTTACGCTACTTGAAAAGACCATATGTATTTTCAAGGGTACAGTCTGGGCTTACCACTAGGCTTCCCTAAAGTTTCGTACAGACTTAAGGCAAGTGTTATCGTTGTTGCACCAGTATTTTGAAATAAAGCAACGTGCAGTTTTTTTTGTTTACGTTATCCCTTGCGTTAAATTTGTAAATCAGTGGAACGTCAAGAAAGAGTTCGAATGGGTCGTCAGTATCAATCTAAACCAAGCCCACTTAACTTGTCCGGGATTTCAGACGGTCATTTATATTTGTCACTCCGAATTACGTCACAGGTGCTAAACGCAGCCCGATTATGTTGAGGCGAACAAAATCTCCCATTTTACGGAGTAAGACTTGATTCATGAAAGTCTCACAGGCACCGTAAGTGATGCGAGTCAACTAGTGAAACTGGATTTAAAAAGTCGAAGCCAGGGCTCATGTCTAAAGATCCGAAGGTCTCAAGGGCTCAATGTCAATGTGCAATTAAACTTGCTCTTAGTTGCAGAAAAAGGGAACTTGCCGGTATCCAAAAAGTATACAATTTTTCCATCAAATGAAAATCGTTACAATGGCAAGTTTCCCTAGTTATTTGACAGCTGAGCAATTGTTTAACATTCTGAAACTTATTTATGTAATTTCACAAGTTGCTGAACATCTACCATGCATATTACAGTTAAGTAGACATGGTCAAGCCTGTAGTTCCTGTGCTTCATCAACTAGGACACTCAGAGAGCGCATACCTCCGCCAAGCGAGGCAACAGTTACGAAAAATTCAAGTTTGTTCCGAGACCTGGATTTTTTGTTTCACACAAAAAAATCGAATAAAAATTTGTTCCCTTCAGCAGTGTTGACAGTAAGCTGCAGTATTTTTTTTTAAGATCCATTCATACTTTTTCAAGTTACACTGTTGACAAACATTCTGGCAAATGGTCAAACTCACAAACAGACCAACGTATTATCTTCAAAATTTAATCATTTCTATCTTTCAACATTACTAACAACTATAAATTTCATAAGGATCCATTCAGAACTCTTTTGAGTTAATGTGCTAACAAGAAAAGAATTGAAAACTGTTACTACCGAACAGATCATTACAAAAATTTGGTTATTTACTCTTCGTGATATGCCTAACAAGTCACGTAAATTTCATAAAAATCCATCCATAACTTTTTGAGTTATGGCATTGAAAGAAAAAAAAGCAGAACAGATAGACGGGTTTTCACCAAAAGTAATCTGTCCTTCGTAACATGTCTAATAATTCCTGTAAGTTTAATCAAAATTCGTCCATAACTTTTTGAGTTATTTTGAGACAGAGAGACAAACCCGACGAAAACATAACCTCCTTGGCGGAGGTAAATATCTTTAATATTTAGGGTAATGACGAGCATCAAGAAGCATCTAGGTTCGTTGCAACCGCTCACAGAAACTATTATTGAACTAAAGTGGGATATTTCGATTTTTATTTGACAGCATACACCGTGCGGTAATTGCAGACCAGCCTTCTTCTGTGCGCGACGTTGGTTCTCGAATAATTAAGTGGCCTATGCCCAAAGGAGATGAGGTCTGTGTAGAGGGCAGAGCTTCTCTACTTTAGTGGAATAAGTTCGGTCCCGGGCCGTGCTGAGGCACCGGCCACTCTCGTTCAGCTCATCTCGCGCCGAGATGCAGACGACCTGGTCGACGATGCTGATACTTCCAGAGGGTTGGTAGTAATGAGGGAGCATCGGACGGTCAGGGACACTTGTTAGAAATTTATCCAGATTGTCCCTGAATATCGTACAAGAGCAGTGGATCTCTCTCAAATCACGTGGGAGACAGTTGAAGAGGCGAGGTCCACGAATCATAAGAGAGCTCTCCAACAATGCCATGATTCGCGCTTGTGCCCTATTGTTCAGTGCTGGCAGCTTACAGCAATAGCCCCAACGGCCACCATCAGGAGTCTGTAAGGCTAAGACCAGCAGGGTCCAGCTTCTCAGGCACTACTCTGTGAGCTATCTTCCAAATATACATGATTATGTATCGCTCCCTCCTCCTCTCCAACGACTACAGGGAAAGCTTCTTCAAACTCTGCCAGTAGTCCGAGCCTTGTAAGCCAGCGATCCTCGCGGTGATCGATCGTTGGACGGCCTCCAATCTCCTGATGGCTCCCACTCCAACCGGACACCAGAGTTGGCAGCAATATTCCAGGAAGGGGAGGACCAGGGACTTAAACAGCACGAGCATCACAAGTGGGTCACGTGACGTAAATGTCATTAGTCTCCAGGTCATCTTTTGCTTTGGCCACCATAGACTCCAATTGATCCTCGAACCGCCCAGTGGAGCTCATAACATTCCCAAGTCTTTTACTCGTTGTTGAGACTTAATCGTCGTTCCATAGGGAGCAATATAAACTTCGGTGTCAGTATCTCTTCTTCTATCATGCCAATACCTGAGGACTACAAATTTGTTTTCGTTGAAGGACATATTATTTCTGGTGCCCCACTCATATATCTTCTCCAGATCCTCCTGTAATTGGCGCTGGTTCTCAACACCCGCTACCGCTTTAACTATGCGTGTATTATCTACTAAGGAGGAAATATTGGAGTGCTGTACCCGTTCATCAATGTCAGTCATGTGAACAAGGAAGAGCACAGGGCCCAAGACCGTGTCCTGGGGTACCCCGCTTGTAACAGGCTCCTCCTTCGACTCCTCCCCAGCAGCAGCAACAACAACAACAGTTTCCTGTTCAAGAGAAAGCTTTTAATCCATCCATAGAGAAGTCCATCCACTCCAACATTTCTCCACTTCTGGAGGAGGACTACAAGAGGACGGAAAGTCAGTGTGTATATGTTGGGTGCCTGGTCATGTTGACGTCGCGGGCAATGAGCTCGCCGACGAGGAGTCGAGGCAGGTGGCTCTGTCGGATCTGCCTGTAGCAAACCGTGCAGTCCCCTTTCGAGACTATTACCCAGTAATCAACCGGAACCTGCGCGAGCTATGGCAATCCCAATGGCTAGAGCAGAGAAATAATAAACTACGAACAATCAAAGAAACCGTCCGACCGTGGCACTCGTCAAATAGCGACGATCGCCGAATGGACGTCGTACTGTGCCGNGGTCATGTTGACGTCGCGGGCAATGAGCTCGCCGACGAGGAGTCGAGGCAGGTGGCCCTGTCGGATCTGCCTGTAGCAAACCGTGCAGTCCCCTTTCGAGACTATTACCCAGTAATCAACCGGAACCTGCGCGAGCTATGGCAATCCCAATGGCTAGAGCAGAGAAATAATAAACTACAAACAATCAAAGAAACCGTCCGACCGTGGCACTCGTCAAATAGCGACGATCGCCGAATGGACGTCGTACTGTGCCGGCTACGTGTTGGGCACACGAGACTCACTCACGACTATCTGCGGATGGTCGTCCACAACCTTATTGTGATGACTGCGTCGTACCTCTAACTGTCTTGCATTTAATGGCCGAGTGTCCCACGTTTTCCGACGAGCGGAGGGAATGCTATCCGGACCTACATGGTCGGGATACAGACTCCATCCTCCGATAAATGCTTTCTGAAGGACCTCGCGGCCAATTTAATAGAAATGCCCTCAAGACTTTTCTTACCAGATGTAACCTCTATCAAAAACTGTGAAGAATTCATTTCGATAAATGCTATCGTCAACTACGGCTCTGTCTGTTTCTTTGTGAATTACATATACTATATGTAAGAATAATATTCTTTTTAATACTTTATAATGAATAAAATGTGATAAATTACGCGCCCTGGCGGCGCACAAGCCTGTGGCTAAACACAGGAATAGTTCGGCGCGATATAGGCAGTGTGCTACTGAAGCACTAGTAAAGGTTTCTACTACTACTTGTCAAACGCCTTAGCGAAATTCAAATATACTTCGACCTCCTTTCCTTCCTCAAGAATCTTCAGGACCCGATGCTGGTGCTGGACAAGCTCTGACACACAGGAACGGCCACCATGCTGGTTTTCATTCATTCTCTGTGTTCTTTCCAGGTAGCTCACCAGCTTCTCCATTATTTTAATAACGTGAGATGTCAGCGAAATCAGCTGATAGTTTTCAGGGGCATCTCTAACGCCGCCTCCCTTGTGAACAGGAGTAATTCTGCCCAGTTTCAATTCTGCTGGAATTTCCCCAGGGACCCGCGAAGTCTTCGATAGGATGGACAGAGGCAGGGAGAGCGCGCGCCCCCACACTTTCTGAGCAGAACATCAGGAACTCCATCAGGACATGCTGCTGATGATGAGAGCTCTCTTATAGCCTCCCCAACATTCTGCCGTGTTATTTCTACCTCGCTGAGCTCCACAGGCAAACCAGACAAATCACAAAGCTCCTCCTGGTATAGTGGCTCAATGAAAGTCGAAACCTACTGGCTCTGCAACCTCCCTGCGATCAGTGACCATTTTACCGTTACGCTCCAGAGTAACCGTAACGTTACTGAAAATATCAAGTCCAAGGACATCATCGTTCCCTTGTACAAGGCGTTAGTGCGGCCACACTTTGAATTTGCTGTTCAATTCTGGTCGCCACATCTGTGTGAAGATATCGATAACATGGAAAGAGTCCAATGAAGAGCAACTAAATTGATACCTCAGCTGTGAAATAGCCGCAAGAAAGTCGCCTGAAAGAACTGGGTCTGATCTCTCTCGAGCAATGACGACTCAGGGAGGTAACTTATAGAAACATTAAAGTATTTGAATAGCTTTAACGACGTACCTACAATGGGGCTCTTTAAAAGAGACCTCAATGACCGCTCGCGTAACAACGGAAAAAAATTCGAGCATAAAGCTCGAAAAACGATCTTAAGTCAGCAGTTCTTTCTGTTATTCATAGTCAGCATTTGGAATAGTTACAACCTTCTGATGTGGTGAGTGCAGAGTCAGTCAATGCGTTTAAAAACAGTTTCGACATACATAGGGAGAGACATTCTCCACAGCTAAGAACTCCTCCCCTAGAAGTCGCTAACTCTTAACGGCCAAAGCTCCCGAGGCCACCTTAATCCGTCTTCTTCTCTCTCCCGCTTCAATTACACAGTTTGAAATCTCTAAGCTCCGCATGTCAGAGGCTCTTGATCGTGCTTACGTGCATTCAAGATAGTCTCTTTGGCCGGGACGTAAGTTCCGGTGTCTCTTTGGGAATAGGCCTATTGGTTCGTCTACTGCCGCCAATCTAATCCAACTCAAAAGATGGTTATGAGAATTTCGCATGGAAGTGGATTGTATGTTCATTGCATATAACGGCTTCAAACGTAATAACCAGCATCTATTTCATTTTTAACTAAAACTGACACTAATAGAAGTACATAGTGGTATAAACTTTACTAGCGCATCAGGGACACAATGTCTATATCGCGCCGAACTATTCCAGTTGTTTAAAACGGGCTCGTGCGCAACTAAGACGCGTGGTACGTCCCGTTTTAAATTATCTATGAATTTTGTCTCTGCTTCTTTTATTATATTGAGTAGTTTAAGTCTCCGTCTCCACAGCAACGGCGATCTAACAGAGGAAGAAGCAAGGGACACATAGTGTGACGATAGATACGTGGAACCCATGTACGAGGGTGTTCCCATACAGGATCAACGCGCATGGGAACAGCAAGTCGGGAAAGACGAGTAAGAACAGATTGAGGAAAGATCAGTAGGAGTAAAAGATGGGAAGGAAGCAAAGTGGGCACGCAAGACAGCCGTCCCGAAGGCTTAGCTAACGGCTAAGGTAACCTACACAAACCCCCTGCGGGCGCTACTCCACATTACATAGGATGGGCGAACCTAACCCTATAGCCCATCCTATGCCCCCTGAGGGGTTTTGTCTCTGCTTTTCTGCCGGGAGGTCTCGGTGCGCTACTGACAGGAAAAAAAGCGGAAGTTGAGCATCTCCAACCCCAGGGCACGGCTGAACGCTTTCGCTCAGCTACGCCGCGCAGGGTAAGGAAACGAAAAACAAGAAGATAGAAGTCTAGCGGGAATAGCTCGGTCTCCTCGATCAGCAGCCAACCTCCCGAAACAGAAGGGGAAGTATTGAGAGCTTACCTAATTTTACAAAACCTCGTCCCCAGGATCGGCGGCTAGCTGCAACATCCCCTGCGGAGAAGGCACTAGGGACCCTTGGGGCCGTGAGGGCCAAATATATGGTGGCAGGGAAAGGACCCGCCTGAATATATGTACCCCTGAGGGCTACTAGAAGTATATTGTTATTATAGATCTTGAGGGAAGTACGCATTATAGAAGAGGGAAAGAATCTCTGGTTCATATGTTACAAGGACTACAGGCCAGTTTTCTTGACGTCACGACCGCCTCGTTGGCCTATGCTTGACGTGCAGAATGACTCTTCAAATTCCATCCTTTGAAAAGGCTATGAGCTAAGGTGAATTATTATCCAGAGCCCGCATTTTAATTGTATTCAGAAGTTTATGTCTCCGTTTCTACAACAAAGGCGATATCACAGACTAAGAAAGAAGTGACATATAGGGTGTCCCGAGTCCCAATAGCGAGGATACATGGGCGACAGTATGGCGCATGTCCGTATCTGGAGGTTAGGGGGGGGGGGGAAATTTGTTTTGGGTGGTCATAAAAGACGCCGGTAGTTTAAGTCTCCTTATATCAGTACCGAGCTGTTTTAAGAGAGGAAAAGGAAGAGACACAATGTGCATATCATGCGTGGAACCCACGCAAAAGTGTTATCACACAAGATCAACGCGCATGGGCACAATAAGTCGGGAAGGAAGAGGAAGAACAGAACAAAGTATCATCAGCAGGAATATGAAAGTGTAAGGTAGCAAAGAGGGACACAAAAGACAGATGTCCCATACGCAAAGTTATTGGCTAAGGAAACTATTGCAATCCCGTAGGGATCGGTACTCCCCATAACATAGGATGAGCAAACCTAATTTACCTAATCCGGTATCTCCTGATGGGAGTGGGTTCTGGAATTCGGGCCGCGCCAGTATGCCGAGTGACGTGCTACGCTGTGAGGTCCCACAAGGGCTCTCGTGCAGCTAACGCTTGCTGCACCCACATAAGGACGTTAGTCTCATTACAAACAGAGCTACTGCTACAAAAGTTGAAGTTTAATTGAGGCATGCAAAGGTTAATGAAAGTCTCGTGTAGTCGCAGCACAATTACTGAAAGCACTTAGGCCTACATGAAAATTGAAATACGAAGTTCTAAGTCATGACCTACGAGCTAAAGCACACGATATATACAGTGAAGTTACTGTGCATAGGGTATTCAAGGTAAATATTCGTTCAGCCGGGTGCTCAACATCGAAGTGAATCGCAGAAACTTGCAAAACAATGAAGACTTTTATACTATTTCTTTACCTCCTGGCACCGTGGACAATAAAATATCTTACAATGGACTAAAAAATGACAGCCTGAATTAGACTAAAATATGCTAATAGAATGCAATATCCTGTAGTTGAAAAGATAAAATAAGCATCACAAGACTAGCGCCAGTCACATGGTAAAGGGAGGGAAAGTGTCAAACCAATTAATGCCCCATTATTACTGAACTCACCAGACAATGTGCATACGCTTTCGAAGAGCATCTCTCACAGAATGTATTATTATTATTATTATTATTATTAGAGTGGGTTGTGTTACTAGCGCCGCAGGCATCACGCCCGCCTCGCGCCGAAAAACAGAGTGTATTATCCTCGTCCACTACCTATGTTTAACTTGAGGTTACAGGTAGCCCTGTGGACAGGGCAGAGTTGTAACAATAAAAGGTAAAAGTTTAACACTACTGTATTTTCGTCCGTTTAGCCTCTTCAGTCGTTTACGGAAACGTTACCTTTCGATTAATAATGGTGAAGCTGACACTGAATCGTGTATGTGGAGGATCTGTTACTACTGCGTCAGACATTCCCCACACCAACCATAAATTGGTTAGAAGTATGCGTCCACAAGTAGGAACTACCATCCTTTTCAGTTAAAATATTGTTAGCATTGAGTGCAATGAAAGAAGGCAGTTTTAGATGCAAGGCGAGGTACGCGTTGTAATTAGTTACATTTCGAAAGATTCGATATACTTATAATCTGCATGTGCTTCAATATAATGCAAAATAGTACCAGCAGATGAAGACTACCAAGCAGAGCGCCAGTGATCGCATGGCGCTGCATTCTCGGGTATATTTCCCTCGCTGTTTCTGCTGAAAGGTATCGAGGTTACCGTGAACTCGGTGGAGTTCTATTAGTATCAAAGTGGCCAGGGCGCTCCTACTCGCGAAAAAAACAAGTGGAGAGAGAAGTACAGAAGACCTACCTCTACAAACTAATCTCGTCCTCAGGAGCTTAGGTCAGCTGCAACATCTCCTGCGGAAAAGGTACTCGAGGCAGCCCTTGAGTGAATGAGGCTTGTATATATATTAAAGACAGGGAAAGGGCCCGCCAGAATATACCATCTGGACTAAAAACAAAATAATCTGTTGTTAATTATTTGATCTTCCATCTCGCGTATAGTTTTCCGATGGCTGGTTGCGTTTATGTGGAAAAACTGTGAGAGAATCTTGAGTTTATGTGGAGAACAAAGAAGTTCGGGTACGTTCGCTGTATGTAACATCCAAACCAAGCATTTGAAATTTCCATTGAAAACGTTAAAATTCTTCATATGCAAGCATTTAATAAGTTTGAAAGATTCATGTTCCCACTAAGCCTTCTTATATTCCATAACTAATTACTTTGCTATACAGCAGTAACAGGCGCTTATTCTTGCGTACGGCTTGTAAGATACTACCCGTTAAAAGCTGTGTAGTTATCCTTGCGGCGGGACAGGAAATTTGCTGTGGAACTGTATTAGGTACAGTTTTGGAAGTTGTTTGGCTTTTTGTGATAAAAAAAAATGTTGATATGCAGAAATCATCACAGTTTTCTGTCCAAATCTTATTTCAAAACTAGTCAAGCATTCCATAAAGAGATTCGCACCCGAACTCCTTAACTAGCGTTACTGCAGCAGTGAGCACCGAAGCCCCAGTTTAGCTTGGCAATCCGGATGAAGCGTGACGTAATCACGACGTACGACACGCACACGAGTGCCGTCAGTGTTCTAAAGGAGCTTTACCTTACGCTGTCTCACAAAGCAACTTCGCTTTCAGAGGGAGCCGATTGTTTAGCTGTTCTCCAGTGTTGTATGAAAAGGTTAAAGTGCAAGGGAGTCAATGGGTGGGGATCAGCAGTGACATTTATGGCAGCACGTTCATGACTTGAGGAGCGAGTTGTACTAGGGTTACTGAATAGTGTAGGCCTCCGTCTCCACCACCTGAATGATCTAACAGAGGAAGAAAGAAGGGACATAATAGCAGGTCGATAGAAACGGGGAACCCATGCACGGTGTACCCAACGCGCATGGGAAAGAAGAGAAAGAACAGACGAAAGTAAGATCAGGATTGTGAAAGCGGAAGGAACCAAAGTGGACAAGAAAGACAAACGTCCAGAATGCCTAAGGTAACCTACACAATTCCCCCGAGAGCGCTGCTCCCCGTAACATACGATGGGCGAATCACTGTATTTCCATTGTCGCTTTCATATATCAAAGACCTGAAAGCCTGGCACAAAACTGTACAGAAACTCACTTCAGCTCTTGAATGGGTGACGTGCTATACAGAGGGCACCTGACATAATGTTCGGCACAACGCTAGTAAAACATAAATAAGTAAAATCACAACAGCCAGCTGTGTAGAAGGTAACGAAGCAGACGCGTGCAAGACTTGCGCTGCTGTGAGGAAATGAGCCACCTCGTAAGTGGGTCGCGACTGTGACGACATAAGGCAGGACGAGAAGTTGACAGATGGCATGGAATAATCACACTAACTTCCTAAATAAGTATCGATGTTGACGTGAATTCTGTGGTGAAAGCTTGGGCTACGGCCATCAATCATATGGTGACGAAATCGACACTGCAGGCAGTAATGATAGTGAAAAAATAAAAGTAGCAAGGGCAGGTAAACTGCGAAAAGGACGAATTTAACCGTTCACTGCAGGATGTAATCTACACTTTCCTTCACGAATAACACCTCACGTGTCACGTAGAAATAACATTTAGTACCTACGTGTCACATAGGAAAAACGCTATTCGGCAGGCGATATGTAGGGTACTTCACGCACTGAAGAATTAAGGAACAATGGAACAATACTACAACACTAGTCTGAATCAGAGTCAGAGTCATCAGAAGATTCCTTTGTTTCTTGTCTCTTCATCGAGCGAAGAGCTTTCTCTCTGAGCCGCTTCTCCAGCTCCTCACCACCAGCACCACCGCTACGACTTCCTCCTTTGCGTTCCTTCTTTTCTTCTGCTTCATCGTCCTCTTCGTCACTGGAAGACTGCACAAATTGAAGCGCAAAGTTAAGTGTGCAGGAGACTATTATTATAGTCGGATGGGTTACTAGTGCAGCAAGCATCACGCCCGCGTCGGGCCCAACTACACTAAGTCAAGATATTCTCAGCATTTACACTCTCGTCACTGCCCCAGCGTAGAGCTGAGAATAAATACTGCATCACAATCATATATCTAAGGTCCTATGCAGGAAGTCAGAGGAGGGCAATGACGCTCAATCTGCGCCATCAAAACGGCGCAAATATGCAATGTAAATGGCAAATTTCATCTATATGCGCCATTACGATGAAGCAAATTAGGCCGCAGACGCCCATCTACAGCACAGACTAACGTCGCGTTATGACACACCTGCTCGCAAAGAATAATTCTACCCTAAACACTAATCAACTTGCGTTTATAACCTTAGGTAACAACATACCTCACGGCGCTGCTTCTTGTGTTTTTTGTGCTTCTTATTTTTCTTATGCTTCTTCTTCTTGTCTTTCTTCTTCTTTTTCTTCTTCTTCTTTTCCTCTTCGGCATCAGAACCCTGGTAAATAAATCACATAACTAAACACTTCGGGCGGAGGGAAGGCCCGTTGGGGCTCTACATAGCAAGAGTGGAGAATGAGGCACACGTGCAAGGGGGCAAGGGACACGTTGAATGTCAAGAACTGAACCACAAGCACAGGCACAGTGAAGGAGAACAGCAATTAAGGAAGCTGAAGAACAAAAAAGTACATAGCCAGCAAAAGGATGGAAATGAAGAGACACAGAGCGTACAAAGATAGATATCGCAAAAGCTTAGTTTCGGCTGAAGTAAGCCACGGGTCCTCGCACGGGAACTGTTCTGTATAGAACAAGGTGGGCGAACCCAACTTGATGACCCCATCCTACGAGCACATGCCCTTTGTGAGGTTCATAACTTCGTATTCAGCTTCTATGCTTGGTGAACTTCGTTAGTCAATTCACAAGTAGCGAGAGAGTTGTCACCTAATGTGTTACAGAGTCGCATTATCGTGGCTTGCACTTTTTCTTCTATGGAATTCATGAATGTTGCACTAATTACTAATCAGTATCATCAGTAGGAGAAAATGACCCATTGTTATCACAATCGCAGTTTTACCACTACTGTATATCCACTCAGTAAGTAAACCCAGCAGTGATTCACATAAACTTTTCGATACCCAACATCGCAACCTACCTCACTGTCTGAAGAGCTTTGCGCGGCCTTCTTTTTATGTTTCTTCTTCTTTTTTTTCTCCTTCTTTGGAGCGGACGAGGCGCTGGAGTCGGAGAACCGTCCACCCTCCTCTGAGTCGGAGGACTGCGACCGACGCTTCTTGCGACGGGCGGGCGGCGGCGGAGACGCTTCGCTGGAGGCAGACGAAGAGGCAGAAGGGCGGCGTCGCTTGGCTGGGGGCGCTCTGTTGTCCGAGGCATCCGAGTCGCTGGATGACTGGCCTCTGTTGGAAGTCATGGTATCGTGACAATGTTAGATAATTGTAACTGTAAGGGGGGGGGGCAAGTAACAACAATCGCAAGGCATAGAGCGCACAGCAATAAACTTGGATGGCTGTAAGGGGAGAAGGGGGGCGCGCAAGAAACAACAATTGCAAGACAAAGAGCACAGCGGCAATAAACTTGGATGGCTGTAAGGGGGGGGCAAGTAACAACAATCACAAGACATAGAGCGCGGTAGCAATAAACTTGGATGGCTGATTCTCCCCACACCATATCTGTATAATAGCTCCCACAGTACTATTATTATTATAAAGTAGTGTACTTTACAACAAAGGGGATCTTACAGAGGAAGAAAGGACATACAGTACAGTTTGCCAATAGAATCGAGGAACCCACACACGAGTGTTCGCACTGCACAGGATCAATGCGCATGGGAAAGTAAGTTGGGAATGAAAAGGGAGAACACAGCGAAGTAACATTAGTATTAATATGAAGGCAGAAGGAAGCCGAGTGCGAACGAAGGACAGACGTCCAAGAGACCTACAGGGGCCTCCTGGGGTCGCTGCTTCCCATAACACAGCCCTAGAAATATTTGGGGACGCCGTAGAGAAGCTGAAGCAGCGACCCTAATTATTAGTCGGGAGGATAGACGAACCTAAGTAACCCAACTCTACTTCTCAGCCTATGCCCCCTGAGGCGCTTATACAGCGCTAACATGAAAAAAAAAAAAAAGTTAAAACTGCAACTTTAGTTCCAAAGGATGCAGTGAGCTACTCGAGACATAGAAACGTGCTACATGCGCCAATCATATAAATGATCATCTGCAGCGCCCTGCAGATACTATCAGCAGTGACAAGGATGATAGGAAGAAACTGGTATTAAACTCATATCTTTACAGCTTGCTGTACAGTGTACACGTTATTGACCTTCAAATAGAGATATTCTTGCCAAGAGTTGTACAATTCTTGCACTTTATAGTTAAATGCAGGACAAATTTAATAAACAAGAGTCAAGCAAACTAAGTACTGTAGTTGTATTGGAAAAGGATCTACTAGCGCTGCAAGCAATACACACGCCTCGCATCGAATTCTCAATGAGTTGAATCTCTGCTTTTCTACCGGACGCTCTCAAACTATATGCAAACTCGGGTGAGTTCTATTGGTCTCAAGGGGTCAGTGCGTTACTAACTGACATGAAATAAGTCGCAAAGCATCACCAACCCCCCAAGGCAAGGAATGAATTTGCTCAGCCATGTCGCACAGGACCAACATACGAAAAACGAAAAGAGAGGAAAAAAACACGTGCGGAGGATCCCTTTCGTGACCCCCACAGGTGAGAAGGTGGGAGTCCCACGAGATGTGTTATGTTTTTGTTGTGTTTGTCTGCCACCAAGATCACTCAATAAATTTTGGACAGAACTTTACGAAATTTGCAGGTATTGTTAGGCATGTTAACAGTAGCAGATGATTAACTTTTGGTGAAAATCCGCTCAGTTGTCTCTTTGTCTGCCAATTTTTTCTTGAGGCCATAACTATAAAAATTGGGGCTCGATTTTCATGAAAGTTATATGAGTTATTGAGTATATTACGAAGAGTAAATGAACAAATTTTGGGATGATCTGTTTGTTCATTCATTTGTCGCTATGTTTGATCTTATGCTTGTAAGCACAATAAATGAAAAAGTTATGGATGGATCTTTACAGGAGTTGTTAGTAATGTTAAAAGACATAAGTGATTAAACTTTGGCGATGATCGGTTGGTCTGTTTGTGGGTTTGATTCATGTTTGTCAAAATACTTGTTAGCATCATAACTCAGAAAGTTATGAACGGATCTTCATGAAAATTGCAGGAATTGTTAATACCAAATGGCACAAATGCTTAGAATTTGGTGCTGATATAGAGAAAATTAGAGTTTCAGAACTAACTTGAATTTTTCGTTGCTGTTGCTTTGCTTGGCGGAGGTGTGCGCTCTCAGAGTGCTCTCTAGTTGTTGTTGTTATTATTATATTTTTGGTTTTACCACCGCACCCACGTCATAGGACGTGCTCTAAGCAGTAAGACTAGGTTCAAAATTTTGCATCAGTAGATGCAGGTTTTATTTTGGCATTCCTGCCGGAATGTCACAGTTGGCCGAGTGCGCTACCACTGGCAGAAAAAAGGTGCAAAGAACGGAAGGAAAACACTCAAGTGGACGGCCCCTCTTGAAGCCCTCCACACGAGAGAGAGGAGTCCCGCAGATTAGGTCAGTTACCTTGATGAACAGAAAGGGAAATATTGAGAGCCTACAGTAACCTTACAAAACTAACCTTCTCAGCAGGAATTGCAGCCAGCTGCAACATCCCCTGTGGAGAAGGCACTCGAGACAGCCCTTGGGTTTGTGAGGCCCATATATATTCTCCGACAGGGGTGGGGTCCGACAAATATACCCCTGAGGGCAGGAGACTTCCAAATACAGGAGCCGTTCCGCTCGC
>LQNS02000303.1:17005111-17017107 GCA_001587735.2 Parhyale hawaiensis
GATTCCAAAAATACAAAAGATGAACAACCAATAATGAGTCGTCAATGAAGCCTTTTACGTAAAATTAAGAAACTATATTCGGAACAAAATAACTCTTCAGTAGATCTTCCCGAAAATCATCTACAGCAGCAACAACAAGTACGACAAGTGCGGAATCAGTCAACGTGTTTAAAAATCGTCTTGACTTACATTGAGACAGACATCCCCCA
Organism: Parhyale hawaiensis; assembly: GCA_001587735.2. NCBI lineage: Eukaryota > Metazoa > Arthropoda > Malacostraca > Amphipoda > Hyalidae > Parhyale > Parhyale hawaiensis. Next base: position 17,005,321 of record LQNS02000303.1, read on the forward strand.
CAGCTAAGGATTCCTCCTTCAGGAGTCGCACACTCTTAACGGCTAAAGCCTCCAGAGCTTCCTAAAACCGTTTTCTTCTCTCTTCCGCTCCATCTACAATGTCTGGCATCTTTAACTCAGCATATCAGCGGCTATTGATCATAATTTCATGTATTCGTGAACGTCTCTTTTGCTGAGACTCTTCTCCCTCGTCTTCTTTTTTNTTTTTTTTCTTCTTCTCTCTCCCCCAGTCGTTTATATCCTACTCACTTAATGGCAATAGCTCTTAGAAGGCCGGGGCGCAAGTTTCGGTGTCTCTTTGAGAATGGGCCTGTTGGTTCGTCTATTGCCGCCTATCTAATCTAATCTAATCTAAAGACAATACCAAGAATCTCCAAGGAGCTAGACTCCTGAAGTAAAGGGTCATCTATCTATCTATAGATGTGGATGTTTCGGTACAAGTGTCCGAGACCGACTGACAATCATCGACTTGGTTTTACTGGCATTTAGCTTGATACTCCAGGCCAAGCACCATGCATTGATGAGTGACAAATCCCTATTTAGAGACTGGGTGACAGCATTACGCATACGGGGAGCAAGTATCACTGCTATCTAAGTGGAATCATCGGCATAGTTGATAACCGTGTTTTTCAGCGAAGAAAACATGTCACTAGTATACAGAACGAACAACAGCGGGCCAAGCACGCTACCCTGAGGGTCGCCAGACTCTATGTGCACGTGAATGAGGAACTCAAAACGCCGTCAACAGACATACTCTACGTTCGCTGAGAAGTCAAATCAAGAGTGATTGACAGAACCCTATATTACCCACACCAAACGACTCAAGCTTGTAGAATAGACCCCTGGGGTTGACCCTGTCAAACGCTGCGTTGAAGTCAAACTGTACAAGGCGTGCCTCAGACTGAAAATCCAGCGCAGACTGTAAATGGTGTGGCACCGACAACAAGGCCCCACAACAACCCAAAACCAGTTCTATACCCAAACTAACCAGTAGACAGCACACCTATAACATCAGAATCATAATCAAGCTTACAAGCGACCAATTTCTCGAACACTTTCGACAAAATTAGCGTCAGCGTCATAGGCCGGTTGTTGGCGACATGGGGCGACACCGGACCCTTAGGAATGGGAGTAATATTTCCAGTACGCCAACAACGGGGAAAATTTCCTAACCGTATCAGGCCTCGGAAGATCACTGCCAGCTTAGTGACAAGAACGCCAGCAAGCTGCTTATCAAACAGAGGAAACGTGCCCACCGTGCATTTAGATTTCCAAAAAACTTTTTCCATATACGCATATATAAAACCACCTTTATATGCCTTTTAATACATTCTAAAGCCCACACAACACCTATTTCAAGCCTTTAACTAAATACATCATCCTCTGGCAGTTTACACTTCACTAAGCTCAGAAGGACGTGGCAGTTGAGTGAGCGAAACATTATGACACACTACGCCCAATTCTCACAGCGCAACGTCTCTTCTCTTCAATGAAGTGCAATGCACGTGAAAAAGCTCAAATGAACGATAATCTATGTAATTTTCCTAATGTCTTCCATTAAGGACGATGGGTCATAGAGTGCTAAGAAGCATCTTTTGTGGGTACGAGAAATTTGAATGAACCGAAAAAAGTCTTTCGGTACATCCATTCAGTATCGTTATCGGTAGAAGATTCAGTAAAGATTCGGTATCGGTATTTCAGTAGATGAAAATACCGCCGGTACTACCGAAGTACCGAATTTCGTTCCGTTGTCCCTGCTCTGAAAATTTGAGTTGTGTTACCAAAAAATGACGGGTAGACAAGCAAACAAACGGCGGAAATGATTTTCACCAAGAAGTTAATCATCTGTTTCTCCAAACATACCTAGCAATTCCGGCAACTTCTATAATGATCCGTCCATAACTTTTTCAGTTATCTTGGTGACAACCAAAAGGAGCCAAACTCTGACAAAAACACAACCTTCTTGGCGGAAATGAATGTGCCCATATCACAGTTCTATGTACTTATTGAAAAAAATAGTTTGAATTTCACTGAAAACTAGAGCACTCTGAGAGCGCATACGTACGCCAAGCAAGGCAACGTTAACAAAAAAATTTCAAATTGGTTTGAAGCTATGATTTCCTCTCCATCAGTCCCAAAATCTGGCCATTTCTACCTTTCTACAACAATAAAAGCTTCTGTAATTTCTTGAAGATCCGTCTGTAAGTTCATGAGTTATATTTTGACACACATTGGTCAAACACCGAAACGGATAAACCGACCATTACTAAAAGGTAGTCATTAGTATCTCTCAACATTTTCATCATTCTTACAAACTTCATGATGATCCATTCATAACTTTTTGAGTTATACTTGTGACAAACATCTTGACAAACATAAGTAAAAAAAAGAAACAAACGAACTTACCGATCATCACCAAAATTTGATAATTTATATCTTTTAACTTTTGTAAAAATCGCTGTAAATTTCATAAAGATCCGTTAAAAAAATTTGAGTTAATTTGCTAACAAATAAATATAACAGAGACAAACAAACTAAGACAATCACAAAAACAAGCAAACGAAGAAACAGATCGTTACAAAAATTTGGTTGTTCACTCTTCGTGATATACCTAACAATTCAGGTGAATACCATAAAAATCTGTCTATAACAAACCTAACAATTCCTGTTAATTTTCGTAAAGATCCGTCCATAACTCTTTAGTTACCTTGATGACAGACAGATAGAGAAACAAACAGATACACAAATTCGATGAAAATGTAACCTCCTTGGCAGAGGTAATAATGTCTTTTCGTAAAGCACTAACGCAGAAATACCCGTATAACGTATGTATAATAATGATATTGTTACTCATATCAAAGACTCATTTTTCTGTCTTGAATTGATTTTTATTCATTGTTTATCTTTTTTTTACTTCCATTCTTTTTTCTTTCTTTTTGCTCTAGAGAAAGGTCCCCTTGGCAAGAGGTATACGGACAGTTATGCCCAGTACCCTTTCATTAATCTGTTCCTGTATTTTGACTCGATTTTGCCATGGAACTGAATAACAGTTTTCACTACAGAGTGCTGCAGACCATATTATCAGCTGATAGGGAATAGCATGAGGTAAATACTATTCCCTACTACCTTCGCTATAGAGGTTATGTTTTTGTTGTGTTTGTGTGTCTGTCTCTTTATTATTAACCGTGAACGAAGTGAGAGAGGTGATAATGTTTTCGTTGCAGATTCAAGTCCACACAAAAAGAGGCAGAAGGAGTTGAGCAATGTTCAGAATTTTTTGTAGGGAATCAGGTGGTTTGACTTAGATGAGAGCAATGACAATAAAACTAGAATTAACTGGCCATGAAGAATGATGGCGGTAAATATTGATGTCTGTCCACCCAAAAAAAGAGGCACGAGAGATAGATATATAATTATAATTACAATTTTTTTTAAACAGTCAGATGGGTTGCTTGAGATGTGAAAAATCGCAAAAATCTTCAGTTAGATGGCCATAAAAAATGACGGCGTTGAATTTGCCTCAACCGCGGGTGATGGTCTTAAGCCACGAGGCGTTCTAGTTTTTCATTCTATGGTATATCAGGAAGAGTAAACGACCAAATTTCTGCGATGCTCTGCTAGTTTGTTTGTCTCAAAAAATTATGGACGGATCTTTATGAAATTTACTGGAATTGCTAGAAATGTTAAAAGACATCAATGGTTACAGTTTGGTGATGATCAGTTGGTCTGTTTGTGTGTTTGATTTATGTTTTTCAGAAAGTTTGTTAGCAGCATCATTTGAAGAGGTATGAACGTATCTTCAAACAAATGAAGGAAGCTGTTATTACTATCAAAAGGCACAAATGATTAGATTTTTGTGTGGGTACAAAGGAAATCGTGGCGCAGGTTTGCTCGCTCATAGTGTTCTAGCTTTTTTTATGTAGCCCGTTCCGGAAGCTGTGAATGCCTCCAAACACGTTATACACGTACGTCTCGAATGCATGCGTGTAGATGCGGAGAAAATTGCCTTTGTTTCGAAGATGCCACAAGTCAAATGAGATGACATATCGGAAGGCTAGAGACGACGCTGTAAAGTTACTCCGGAGTATCAGGCTCCATTAAAAGTTACCCTCAACTAACGGACATTGTTTTTGAAGTTTTATTAACAGTGCAGTCCGCCGCCCCTTACTTCTGACATGTTTGGAATATCTTACCCACATTTTGCGGCCTAAGAACTCGCTGTTATGCTTAACAATAGAGCATATTCTCTTTTGAAAGAGGATCACTGCTTCAGCGACTTAGGAATGGACAAGTTTCTTTTTATTTTTTTAATCACGTAGTTGCATCAACTAGCAATATTACCACTCCCGCTGTTATGAGATGGTTGTGCCAAAGCGAGTTACAAGTTCTTCCGAAATAACTGCTTCACTGTGTAAGCAAAACATCAAAAAGAGCAAATTAAAAAAAAAATAAACCTTCATTGATACTAATTTAGAAGAAGAACTTGATGAATTAAGTTCTTGAGAGTATGCTTCCAGTAGAACGTTACCTTCGTTATTCGAGAGCGGAATGTCTGAAAAGAAAAATCCATTGTGTTAAAAAGGTAATTGAAATTTTTGTTCGAAATTGAACTGAATAAGCTAACTAAAATACATAGTTCCGATGCTAACCCGTTAATGTAAGCAGTAAATAAGTTGTCTGAGACTTGCTAAATTCCGAGGAAAATTTCTGACTGAGGTGCAACTCTTTTATGTAGAACAGAGAGAGTAATAGGTTCTGTATTTTCGTTGGTTGTGAAATTTTGCTACAGTATAGCTAACCGGTAAGTAGAACCCTTTTCAGTTCTATGTACTTGAAAGTGATTATGAAGGTTATTTATTTTATAGGGCTATTTAGCCTTATTAAACTTAAATTCTGATGATAGCAGCTGTTTTGGCCGTTGCACGTGCCAGAAAATTTGCAGGACATATGCCCTGAAAAACTAAAAGGCCGCTGAGACAGGTGAAACATCAAAATTAATCGTTTGTACTTTACGAACAAAAGTGTATTTTTTCTTGGTGTTGGTGCATTTATGGAAATTTAATTAGAACTAGAGAATGCTGTGGGCTCTGCACCCCGCATGTAGTTCACCTATCCTGGCAGCCCCGAGTAAATCCGCGGCTATGTAGAGCACTCTTCTCTCTATCTCTAATCGAAGTGGCTGAGCACATGTGGAGTATCGTGAAAAATATTTTGATTAGGATATATTTACAGCGAATTAACATTTGGTAACAACATCTTACACCCAAAAAAAAAAAAAATGCTGTTTCTACCCAAAAGTCTGCGACCCCATGACAGGATTTTGTATTTTCAGCCTTTCCCATCCTTTATTTTTTAGGCTCCTTTTTTGCTGGAAATGGACGAGGCTAGCAATTTTCTTAAGCTCTAATCCCAGTGGCTCTTAACTACTTCTAGCGAGCTTTATGGTCAGGGGGCCCTGGCACTTTCAACTATCGCAGTAATTTTTTTTTTTTTTCAGGCGGGTCAAACTTCATACAACGAATCTTTAATCGTCCAGAGGCCTTTTCTTTTAGCTGAAAGAGAGCCAGTTCATCGCCTAAGTACATTTTTGCTGAAGAACCTGAAGAGCTTAAGAAAAGGACTGCAGGTGGGGAAGAGGCTGAGACAAGGAAAAGCGGAAAGTAAGAAATTGCTACCTTAGAACCGAGCCCATCTTGCTCTGGCTGCTTCATAAGAAATTAAAATGAAAACACTCTTGGTTTTTTTTCTTAAACGACCGCATACGCGAAGAACCAATGAAGGTCGGAAGCGGCTCCGTGGACCCAGGGTCGCCAGGGATATCCACCGTCCGGTCAAGCGGAAGGTAATCATAATCGAGGATCCGTGTCGCACCAGCCCCCCCCCCCCCCCCCNNTTTTCTTCAAGTTCCGTGGCCGGAGGATGAGCAGCCTGCCTCGGATGGGCAATAAATACTCCTTAATATCGATTTGCTGCTTCTACGTGCAGAGATCTTGATGCGTGCCAGCCTTAGCTTTCTAACTCATCACTCTGACATCGCAGTTCCGTCATAGAGAGCACGACTGGGCAGCGGCGTGGTTATGTTAATATTAAGGCTTAAGGTTCCTTAACCAATTCTCCTAAAATATTCTAAAGCCCCTAAAATTTAGGGTATTTATATATAAGAGTATGTATTATCATAGTATCATAGTGGAAATAGCGTAGACTTGTACATACACTTCTGGCTCCTAGGGCTAAGCCCCCCACCCCCCTCCCCCTCATCTTTCAGTTCTAGCGACGCTGCCAGAACTGGGCTACAATCGTGAATATGGTGCACAGAAGACGCCTTCTATACCCTAGTAGAATTCTGAGCCGACCAAGACTCTATAACCGTTAAATTAGCCACTAGGGCGATCAAGATTTTTGTTCGTGTAGACAACACTGTATCATACAGTACAGAGGCGGGTACCTCCGGTCACTTGCATCCACCTTCGTCTGGTCACAGAACTAAATAGAACGCCTCGTGGCGTAAGACCATCACCCTCGGTGGGAGTAAATTTCAATGCCGTCATTTCTGATGGCCAGCTATTCCCAGTTTTTTCTTTTTTTTTTGCATGGGTCACAAGGAGGGAAACCCTCCAGACTCTCTACAAACAATTATGAACATTGCTCAATTTCTTGGATCACTTATTGGGTGGACAGAAAATATACAAATACATACATCAGGAAAGTCTCATTCAAACGTAGATGATATGTTACTTTTACATGTTTAACTTCAAGCTTCTCGAATTTGCGGAATGCTTCTTTTACTTCTGTATTTGATCTTGCATTCTACTATTTTCTTTCCACTTGGCTAAAACAGTTTTAATTGGATCCATATGCAACGTTTCGGGGACCTGCCCCCATAGTCATGAGACGTAACATGGAGGTGGCGCAGCTGACACCCGCTTATATGCCTACCGGTCAGATGCCGACTAGTATTTATTCTACAATTTCTTGACAAAAGATGATGCAACAGTTTAAAACCTGACGTAAGCCATTTACAAGGCTTACAGAAAGAATGCTAGTGAATGTATTAACTCTTAAAATTGTCAAGAAAAGCGATACTATGAACACGAAGCTAAAAGATTACGGGCGAAAACAAACGAATATTAATTTATTGCTGTCACTGCAGTGTGAACTATTTAAACTGTTCGATGAATAAACGATAAATACTTTTTACTTACACGAGAAACGATTTGTACTAAGGAACTATGCAATTTGTACTTGGAATTGAACGATTTGTACTAAAGGGTTGAACAATTTGTACTGATCCAGTGAGCGAGTTCTGCTAATACATTAACCGATTTGCACTGATACTGTACATAAGTATATTCACTGTAGGTAAACGGTATATACTACTACATGTGCAAATTACACGCGTACCTATAAATTTTCGACATCGTTTCGTTCTTTAAACTAAGATATTCGCATATAGGATTCGGTCTCGGCCTTCTTCTTGGTTGTTAAGGCTGGGTTTTTCTTTCTTAATAAAAGGTGCTTCGAGGATGAGAAGTTCCTCCGTGTACCGTGTACCTACAGCGGATATACCTATGTATCAGTACAAATCGGTTAATGTATTAGCACAACTCGCTCATTGGATCAGTGCAAATTGTTCGATCCTTTAGCACAAATCGTTCAATTCCAAGTAAAAATTGCATAGTTCCTTAGTACAAATCGTTTATCGTGTAAGTAAAAATTGTTTATCGTTTAGTCATCGAAAAGTTTAAATAGTTCACACTGCAGTGACAGCGACAAATTAATATTCCTTTATTTTCGCATGTAATCTTTTAGCTTCGTGTACATTTTGCCATTTATCCTGACAAATCAGTTTCCTAGTACAAATCATTTAGTTCCTTTGGTACAAATTGTTTATCGGGCTGGCACAAATTTTCAATTATCTAGTCATTTACAGGTGGTTGAAAAGTTTTACCATTTCCTACCGTATCGGCAGCAACCAATTACTTCCAATTATATTCACCTCTGAATTTTTAGCTTCGTGTACATTATATCGCTTATCTTGACAATTTTAAGAGTTAGTACATTCACTAGCATTCTTACTGTAAGCCTTACGTCAGATTTTAAACTATTGCATCATCTTTTGTCAAGAAATTGTAGAATAAATACTAGTCGACATCTGACCGGTAGGCATATAAGCGGGTGTCAGCTGCGCCACCTCCATGTTACGTCTCATGACTATGGGGGCAGGTCCCCGAAACGTTGCATATGGATCCAATTAAAACTGTTTTAGCCAAGTGCTTTCTTTTATCATCTTACGAAGATCAAATACAGAAGTAAAAGAAGCATTCCGCAAATTCAAGAAGCTTGAAGTTAAACATGTAAAAGTAACATGTCATCTACGTTTGAACGAGACTTACCTGGTAAATGAACTGCTGCCCGCCTATACGTAATACATATATACATAAATATATATAAAAACTATACTGAGGCAAAAATTAAGTAATAAATAGCAGTCGACTAATATAAAACTTTAACGTTTCGGTATGAAAAACCCCATCTTCAGAAAAAATGAAAAAAACTAAGCTACAACCTATAAATAATATTTTTTATTTTCTAATCGATAAGGGGAGCGTGGATGTTGTCGAGGGAAGTCTAAAACGCAAATGAACGGAGCTGCGTGCAGGGGCTGGATGTCAGCTCCTGTACAGTCGGCAGATTTCATGATAAGTATGGCCAGTAAAAAGCGGTACAGCCGATGTCATAATGTCGAGGCTAGGTTTGGTTCTATGGTTGTGAAGGGACTCTAATGTTGTGAGCTTGATGAGATTGGGAGAGTCTATGATGGAAAAATCATTCCTACTGATGGGATGCTTGTTTTGCTCAGCATGTAGGCGGGGGGCTGAATGTGAGGTTTTCGCCAGTGGTAAACCGGTACGACTGGATACACCTAAATGTTGGTCAATACGGGCTTTGAAGTGTTGTCCCACAACACTTTTGTCCTGTGTTACTTACCCTTACCGATGCCAGGCCTGAAGCACCTCATACGTGGGTAGCAATGACCCAACGACGCAAATACTTGCGTCAGTGCCCAGCTCTTCCAATGAGTAAGTGCAAAGTTTTCACAGCTTCCAAAACACAAAAGTGGATGCGGTCAAAAGCTAACCAGGACCTCAGCCGTAGCTAGCACATCATATCTCAACGAGTAACCAGTAAAATTCACTTCTATTTTCCTCATTATTCAGCTAAATTTTTCGTGAATACTGAGATAGCCTTACGAATTTGTTCGAATTTCAAGTCACTGAAACTTTAAGCTTGAGCGTACGAGTACATCCAAGGTTATGAATGCCAGCACACGAGACTCCGGACAAGTTAAATCTAATCGAGTACATAATGTAATCTCGCCAAAAGTGGACGAATCGAACGCGCCTTATCTTTGGCCATCTGTCTTACCATCAAAGTATCTCAGTTCGGTCATAGCTTGCACGCTGGTCAAAGTTCGCCACACATTACAGCCGGGTGAAGTTCAGTCAATGGCATACAGCACTGGCCAAATTAGTTCCATCAGACCTTGAGTGATGGCAGATTAGCCAAACTCCTGGCTGGTGAACAAACCTATTCCTGAGTTCATGTTGCCGCTGAATTGATACAAGATTCTATAACCATGGAAACATTTAGGAACTTTGCTCCTCCTCTACGCTACCCTGCAAAATATACACCAGTGATGCAACATCAATTATACAGTGAAGTCTTGACGCTTGGATTTTATTACGGGTCAGGAGAGGGTGTGAAAGGGATTAAAATTGATCAAATTTGTGCATCTTTGAAATTCATAGCAAAAATGAGGCTCTCAGGCAAATGGCAGCTCCCGAAACTGGAGGATAAACATGCTGCCTTTACGCTAATTCACAAACACCGAGAACCTGTATTAGGTACTAGTAATTTAATTCTTTGAAATTTAAAGTCCGTAATAAACATCACATATACAATACTAGAGACACTGAGAGCGCATACCTCCGCCCAGCAAGGCAACTGTTGCGAAAAATTAAAATTGGTTCTGAGACCATGATTTTCTTTGTCTCAATACAAGAATTTAATTATTTGTGCCTTTCAACAGTGTTAAGAGCTACATTAATTACATTGAAGATCCATTTCCAATTTTTTTAGTTATGCTGCTAACAAACATTCTCACAAACATTAGTCAAAATGACAAACAGACCAACCGGTCATCACCAAAATTGAACCATTTATGTCTTTTAACGTTTCTAACAACTCCTACAAATTTCATAAAGATCCATTCTCAATTTTTTTTGTTATTGTACAAACAGACATAAAATTAGAAACAGTGACAAACTAAAGAACGAATGAATCAGCAGATCATTACAAAAATTTGGTCATTTACTCTTCGTTATATACCAAACAACTCATGTGAAGTTCATAAAAATCCGTCCATAACTTTTTGAGTTATAGCATTGAGAAAAATGAGGCAGACATACAAACAAACGGATGGACGGATGTTCATCAAAAGTTAAACATCTGTTCCTCCTAACATATCTAACAACCCCTGGAAATTTGATCAAAATCCGTCCATAACTTTTTGAGTTATCTTGGTGACAGACAAAGACACAAACCGTAACCTCCTTGGCGGAGGTAACTGGAGCACTCCGAGAGCATGGTAAACCTGAATACCTACCTCCAAGCAGGGCAATGTTAATGAAAATGAAAAATTCAAATTGGTCTTGAAATTAGGATTTCCTCTTTACCATCACGAAAATTTGGTTATTTGTACCTCTTGACAGTAATAACAGATTCAGTAATTTTGTTGAAGATCCGTCTGCAACTTCTTGGGTTATGTTCGAACAAACAGTTTGACAAACGTAAGTCAAACACACGAACGAACGAACCGATCATCACATTTCTAACAATTCCTACAAATTTAATAAAAATCTGTTAAAATTTTTTGAGTTATGTTAGTAACAAACATGAAAACAGACATTGAGTTAACAAACAAATAAACGGACAAGCAGATCAACACAAAAATTTTGTCCTTTCCTTCTACCAGTAACCCCCCAGCTGCCCACCTTGAAATTTTATAAAGATCCGTTCATAATTTTTTCAGCATTACTAACCAGAAAAAAAGGCAGACAAACAAACACATAGTTGACCGGATCTTCAACTACAGTTCACCATCTATTCTTTTTAACCTATCTATCATCCCTGTGAATTTCGTAAAGATCCGTCAGTAACTTCAGTTTTTTTGATGACAGACACATATGCACAAAGAGCAAACAGACAGACAGATAGACAAACAGACCATTGACGTGTTTGAACAATGGGCGCCAAAACTAAGCCTTTGAGGCCTGACTTGTTCGAAACTCCACGCAGGTGCGCTGGTTTCGACTCGCTAAATAGACTATCAGGCCCTGACCCTCAACAGACTACCCTCGAGACTTACAAAAACTCAATCACGATCCGTAAAACGGAATTTCCAGACGGTTCACTGCAATTGCATTGCTTCTATCACTTGCTACACGATTCCAAGTGATAACGCCATGGCTTCTGTGTGCAAATTAAGACATTTTAAGCTAAGAAGGCCTAACTTGACAAAAACGTAACCTCCTCGGCGGAGATAAAAATGCACTATAGTTTAGCATGTCTAGCACCCGTCCACCATGCTAGTAGCCGTCCACTTGGCACTAAAAAACTGCCTGTGTGAAAACTAGCAGTGCTAGAAAGCCGTACATAGGCTTAAGCTGTTGACTACGTAGTGCCGCACCATCCCTGAAAATGACAACTAAAAAAGAAAACAATAAA
>LQNS02000303.1:17080361-17095745 GCA_001587735.2 Parhyale hawaiensis
AGAGGCTGCTTTACAATTTTAGCTTCTGGGACGGCCACGACTCTGTTAGGGTATTTACTTTTACTAAATTCGTGAAGCCCGCTGACCATTGGGTGGAATAATCTTCAATGAGTAACATTTTCCAGTAATTTATACTTTGTGTTTCTGATTTTTTATAAAATGGGAAATATATATTTTGCTAATATATAGTGCTTTTGTGGAGTGTTGGTTCGTGAAAGATCAATGCAGTAAACTGTATTTGTTCTCAGTAGAATTTCGTAACAATACGAAGGTAGCAGTTGTGAGTCACGTGCTACGAGGAACTGAGAGTAGCGCCGACCGCGTCGTCTCGTGCGGCCGAACAAGTGCCGCACATAGGCGCGTAATATCGCCGAGCGGTCGCTGCATTAGACTCATTAATATTCATCGTGAATTAGCAAGCAATGACGCATTACATGCGCCGCTCGCCTTTTGTGCTGGCGCAATTGCGTCTGCGTCAGCTTATTTTTTTATCTTTTTGACTGCAGTCCGACTTGACTTCATTTATTGTTGCAGCTAAACTGCAAAGCTTTGCTATCAGCCTTGTAAATATTTGTCAGCTCCTAATTCAAAAAGTTACCAACAGATCTTCAGGAAAATTACAAGAACTGTTATTTATGTCAAGAGGCAATAATAACCCAATTTTGGTGATAATTAAAAGATAATTCTAGTTTCAGGACCAATTTGAATTTTTCATAACTTTACTTTACTTGCCGGAGGTATGCGCTCTCTGATTGCTTCTTTAGTTTCTTCTAAATTCGTGGAAGTTACATAGTCCATTTCACGAGTTACCAATTAATTAAAGTGTTCGCTTAAATGAATATGCTAGCTGTGTTTGCTTTGATTAAATAATGAGCTGACGATCAATGTTCAAATGTTCAGTTTATTACCACCGCTAAGGAGGTTATGTTTTTGTCGTGTTTGTCTGTCACCAAGATACTAACTCTAAAAGTTATTGATGGCTCTTTACGAAATTTATAGGGATTGTTAGGCATATTAGCAATGACAGATAATTAACTTTTGGTGCAAATCCTTTGAATCGTTTGAATGTTTGTCTGCTTCTTTCTATTAGAGCCATAACTCAAAAAGTTATGGACGGATTTTATGAAATGTACTGACTTCTTATGGTATATCACGAAGAGTAAATGACAAAATTTTTGTGATCATCTGTTTGTTCGTTTAAACTACGACCCGCAGCAGCAGAAAACTAAAGCGTCTGACATTGACTCTCAAGGCTGCTGGTTCGTGCCCCGTTCCCAGCTGGGCATCTTCTTGGCAGCGTTTATTGTGATGAGTCAGCATCCGGTCTGTATACTGCTGTGGGTTTACTGACCTCCAGCAATGGGGAGTGTTGGGGGGTTCGCAGATATTGTCTTCCGCCACTGGCGCCATAGCTCTAGACAATCTGTGGTCGACTGCAGCTGTATACTCCTCTGGGGCCTGTTGCTCTATATCTGCAGCACAAACCAGTGCATGCAGGTTTCCCAGTTGGGGGTACGGTCAAGTTGACTTTACATTTACTTTGTGATTGATTGTTAGCAAAATAACCCAAAGAGTTATAGACGTATCTTTATGGAATTTACATGAATTCTTAGAAATGTTTAAAGACGTAAATGATCAAATTTTGGTGATGATCGATTTTTCTGTTTGTGTTTTTGACTAATGTTTGTCATAATGTATCTTAGCACCATAACTCGCAAAGTTATGAACGGATCTTCAAGAACATTACAGAAGCTGTTGTTACTGTCAAAAGGCACAAAAGATTTGATTTTAATACTGGTACAAAGGAAATCATAGTTTCAGAACAAACTTCTATTTTTCGTAACCGTTGCCTTGTTTTTCTGAGGTATGCACTTTCAAAGTGCTTTAGTTTCTTATGTGTTTATGCTAGATAATTATAATTTCTGGTATTCATGAGCAGGAATTAGCAGAAAAATGTGGTCGCAAGCACTCCAGACGGCTGCAGGTGGTTTTTTAAACGTTTTATTCTGTACAAAATTACAGTAAATAAGTTCGATAGCAAATCTCCAGTGAAAATAACTACAACTGGATATCAGTCAACTGGAGGCAACTGCATATCAGTCGTACGTCCAGCGTTTGAAAATTTCCTGAACGGTGAAGTTTGGTCGTGAAGCACTCCATCATGGTGCTCCTGTGGTTCGCCGAGTAACTAATCGTTTCTAGTCTACATGATTATTACATAATCCAGTGCTGTTGCCGCACAACTAATGTTACCCTTTATAGATGCCGCAACAAAAATACGTTGCCTTTACTAGAGTTATATAAGAAGCTGTATTTGAAGAAGAATTTTTGAGTGTGAGTGGGTTTATTAATTCAAAAGTGTTTTTTAAGCGTACAGTTATTCATACACAGTGAAGTAGCTGGTCCAGAGGAAGAGACAACCAACAGCAAGAATCTAATGAAAGAAAGGCTCGATATAAAGTACTGAGTACTTAAGTGAGACAATTCTATAATAGAAAACTGGTGCTAGCTCAACTATGACATAGAGAAAAAGAACGCCAGCTTATGTTATCACAATTCCAACGCAAGACTTGTTTTCATTGTGCAAGGTTTCAATACATTAACAGATACCGCATACAATTTATGCTTGGCTACAGATATCAAGCAGAAAACTGAACGTCTAAGCCAGCACGTACAACAAAACTGACTTACACGTTGGGAGTGCAGTTAAACAAGACAGTTTTGTTATTGTGATATCAACCAATCGGGGGTACCACGCTTGAAAAGCTTTTTTTCTGAAACTTTTCATTAAGTTACAAGTGAAGACTACGTCAGCGCAGAGCTTCTGATGTTTTCATTAGATTATTGATGTAGTGTAGAACTTATTGTCGCCTGATATGCTGCGTAGTTGTCGTCTTAGTGACTAGCAGCGAAACGAAGAAAGAGCGTCTCCCGTCAGCACCTCACGTCGGCGCCTCACGTCAGCACCTCACGTCGGCGCCTCACGTCAGCACCTCACGTCAGCACCTCACGTCAGCACCTCACGTCAGCACGACATGAAGTACTTTTTGGCCCTGCTGTCGCTTGGGAGCCTTCTTGCTCTGGGTGAGTAATGCTGAGCTTAGGTGCATGTGTCTCAGTCTCTCTCTTCCATCAAGTAGCTAATCCGAGTAGTTACTCTATAATTGGGAACTGCAGACTCCCTACCCTTAGCCATAGATTATACCATAACACGTATTCTATGGTATTAAGCCCGGTGTCCACTTGAACAACTTTTGTTGACGCAAACAGCTTAGAGCCTACTCCACTAATCCATTTGCATAGCCGCAGCACGGCTCCAGCTTCCGTAAATTTTAACAGCATGGATTTTTTTGGAAATTTTAACCACTACGGTACATACTGCACTTTTTAGCAAGTGCCAGTGGGAACTGTTAGTTATCGTTCCTAATTATGAGCAGTTTAAATTCACAAAGCTGGATATTTCAACTATTATAGAGCACGAGCTTCATAGAGGTCATGCTGAAGTCACGGCCACGACTACTCTGTCGGATTAGTTGAGTGGGACTAGGTTGTCTGCCCTTACGAAAGTGCCCAAGAGGGCACCGGGATTTACATGTCTAATAACTTTTCCATCGATGCCTGCATGATGTAGCGTTCCACTGTCAGTGTTTATCTAAAAACATGACTTGGAACATGCATACATATTCTTTATTTTTGTATATGCATCCCACGCGAAGGAACGAGTGTGCTGGTCTGCTGAACTGAAATCGAGAGCACGCATCTCTTATGATTATTTGAGTTGGCAACTGCAGTGCTTAATTCATAAGCATATTTAGTAACGATGGTCGATGATCAATGAAGTAGTGTCATCACAACTTCCTTACCCTCGCTTAAATGACGGCACGGGTATACTGTAGCTAACAATGATGGTTAGGGTAACAATGAACATCCCGGCCATGTGTTGCCATGTTGCGATGCAGTTAACTACGCTCTCGTCAGTTTTGAACAACAGAGCTGGAGAGTACACTGCGTCCTGCCTGCGTCTTGGACCCTGCGTGTTTAGATTCTTCCGTTTTCTGTAATAGGGAGTAGCGCCCAATGGGGGCAAAAACTTCGTATAATTTAATAGTTTATTCGCTAGAAACCTCGTTCCGTTTCTCATGCCTACACTTCTTGTTTCTTTTAGTTTGTTTCGCAGCTCCTTGTGGTTTTTATTGTCCTTTCTTTCTCTCCTTTCCCCTCTGCTCTTCCATTATGCGATCATCGTCCAAGCCGTGAGTTTTCCGTTCAGCTCGGCATGCTACATGTCCCTTCCTTTTGCCGTATGAGCTGTCCCGGACTCTATAAGACAGGAGGCATAATTATAATTCTAGTTAGTGGTTATTCGTCATGAAGCACTGTAAGCTTGTTTCGTGTTTAGAGCGATTGCGTTTTTTTTTATTACGATGACAGGCGTGTTGGAAATTGTGTTTGAGAACTAAAACTATGCCGCCTTCTGATGACAGCAAAAGAGGCAACAGAAGAAGAAGAAGCAGGACTGAACCGGGTTGCGCGTACAGCTCCTTTATCGGCCCTTCTTCGTTCCTTTGTAACTTCCTTCCCTCCTACACTTCTGCTCCGTGGTTTTGAATTCTTTCCTTTCTCTTTTTTCCCGTCCTGCTGTCGTCGTGCCATGTAACAAATATATAAAAAGGTGGTATTCGAAGTCAATACTTTTGACAATTGCTTGCCATTTGTTCTTTTCAGAGATCATTATGCTGCTGCACCCACGTCTCTCTTTCTCATATTCATCCATTGCACATGTTCCTCGCCTTATATTAAGTTTCATCACCTTATGCTTTATATATCTTGTTAGCGATCACTGCACAAGAAGTGCAATTCATGAAGTACCTCACCTATTTTATTGCTTGAACTTTTCTTGAACTTTTAGCTGGAAAAGAAAATAAAGGTATTTTAGTAGCTGTGTCCAAATACACAGTTCGGCACTTAGACGTTGTTGCAACCTGCTGTAGTTATAAGTAGGTACCTATACGATCAAGCCCCAACAAGGCGTTTCTCGCCGATAGCATGTGAGAATAATGTGCTGCTTAGTCGGATGCATGATAGGATTAGGCTAGCCGTAGACCACACCATATTGGATGGTGTAGTATATGGGCTACCTATTATGATTTCATCAGGAAAAACTACCGTACTGTATATAGAACACCCTGATAGCGCTACCTTCGCCAAGTAAGGCAACGTTAACGAAATATTCAAGTTGCTTCTGAAACTCTGATTTCTGTTCTTATCAGTATCAAAATATGGTCGTTTGCGCCTCTTGACAGTAATAACAGCTTCTGCGAATTTCTTGATGATCCGTAGGTAACTTGTTGAGTTATGTTCCGACATACATTTTCACAAACATTAGTCAAACACTCTAACGAACGGACCGATCATCTCCAAAATTTGATTTTTTATGTCTTTCACCATTTCTAACAATTCCTGCAAATTCAATAAAGATTAGTCTACTTCTTGACTCTTTGAGTTATTTTGCTAACAGACATACCTAAAATCAAACACAGAGACAAACAAACAAACGAACTGACAGATCGCCACAAAAGTTTGCCCATTTACTCTTCGTTATATATCTAACCACTCACGTAAATTTCATAAAAATCTGTCCATAACATTTTGAGTTATAGCATTAAGAAATAAGGCAAACAAACAAACAAACAAACAAACGGTTGAATGGATCACCTCCAAAAAGTATTTATGTGCTCCTCCTAACATACCTAACAATCCCTGTAAATTTCGTAAATATCCGTCCATAACTTTCTGAGTTCTCTTGGTGACTGGCAGATACAGACAAACAAACAAGCAAACAAACAAGCAAACAAGCAAACAAACAAAGAAACAAACCAACCAAAAATAGACCATGCAATTCGACGAAAATATGACCTACTTGGCGGAGGTAAATATGGCTGAAGGTACCGATACCTATAAGTAGCTCCATGACAGGGAAGCGTGTTCGGAGTGAACTTCAGTGACAAAGATGTCCAATTTCAAAATTTTGTCTCAAAGTACTCCGCAGCAGATGACTTAGTTTAGCCAAACCCTTTTACCGAAGAGCTGTCTACTTTGNCATGGCTGAAAGTACCGGTACCTATAAGTAGCTCCATGACAGGGAAGCGTGTTCGGAGTGAACTTCAGTGACAAAGATGTCCAATTTCAAAATTTTGTCTCAAAGTACTCCGCAGCAGATGACTTAGTTTAGCCAAACCCTTTTACAGAACCGAAGAGCTGTCTAATTTGGCTTTTATTTTCTTGCCCAAATTCGGAAGACAAGTTTTACTATTCGATCCTAACTGGTTTCGAATGATTCATTGGACCATTTGGTGACATTGCATTATGCTCTTTGCCTACGGAACTGAATAATTATGACTTAGGATGATTCTCTCGCTAATAGCAGTAATGACCGTAACAACTTCATGGCCATAGTCACTCCGAAGAAGAACTTCCCGACTAAAACTTTTAAACAGAAGCGCAACGAGCAAAGTTGAGGCGATAAGACGGACAAAGTTGGCCAAGTTTCTTGAGCACGCGTTTAGCAAGTGCGAATTTGGGCGGTCGATCAGGTGGGGTGTTGATCTTGTTGTTGTGGGGGCGTGAACCCCTCGCCTGATGATTTTCTCGAAGTGTGCTTTTTTAAAAATAGCTACAGTTTATGTATCTGGTACTTAATAGCTATTTAAAGAATATATATTCCAATTGTTTGGGGGCATTAATTAACTGGATGTAATTTAGTGATGCTCAAGTTCTTTTTTCCTCCCTTCTAGACATTCTCCGCCACCACCCAATAATTTAGAAGTTGTAAACCTTTTGAAAAAGTAAGATGAGTATCAGAGAAAGCCGCTGGTTTGTTAGCATTGCTACAGCCATGAGTGTGAGCGGCACTGTTACATAGACTCTATAGGCACTACCACCAGAGCACCAGATGTCTAACTTTCTAACTGCCTCAGTCTGAAACCTTGGTGGCTCTTCGAGAAACAGCGAACGTCCTTGCGATGGACGACTCCCAGGTTGAGAATCGTTGGTGTAGAATCGTTGGTGTAGAATGCAATGTGTCTTGCGTGAGGAATTAACTTTATGCTCTTGTAAGGCTTCTGGGCAAACAGTATACGTTCAAAAGCTAACGGAACAAGCCCTCGACGATGAATCTTTTACAGCTCTAGATCCTACTTCTATAGCTCACAAATCTTCCTTCTGCTCTTTGAAAACATAGGCTCAATTGTTTACACTTTGCCACAACTTGTCAGTGTTACTAAGAAAACTAAAAAAAATGTACTGAAGCTGAGTATATTTGTAAACTTGGCTATAATTTTATTTACAAATCTAATCTGCATCTTATAATGGCAGTGATTCAGAGGTCACCTTAACTACGGCATCGTCTCCTCTCTGGGAAGGGGCCTATTGGCTGTCCCTTGCTCGATTTCTTATCTATATATTCTAATTTAATTCAATATATTGAGACACGACTTGAATAATTATCTCTGCCGTTCGCCCGCAAATTTCCATTTAGGGAAGGCATTTCAAACATTAATTGCTCTATATGTACAAAACATATCACCATTTTATTATAGCTAATGTAGTGAAGTGAGAAAGAGGCTGGCTAGGTGACAGTGTGGAGTTCTACTCCCGTATGCGCGTCCCGTGTGCAGTGTCTATTGTAGAGCCTCAGTGTCTGTCAGGTTGTAGTCGCATGAGACTGTATTGTGTTGTTAGCTGAGTGTGCCTTTGAGGACTCTAGGGAGACGTTGATAACCGTAAAAAGAAAACGTTTGAATTCTCACAGTACAGGATTCTTAATACTAAGGTTTCATAAATAATGCTGAAACAGTTTCAGATTCTTCGTAGCTAGCAGAATTGTATCAATCTCAGAAGATCTGTCTAACATTTCTTCACGTCATGTACTTCTCTGCATATTCTTGTCTAGCGTTAAACCTAGCGAACCAAATCGGTCCGACACACTCTGTCCCTCTTCTGCCGCAGCTCGAACTCTCATGTCTCTGTTCGAAACCGAGAAGCGTTTCGTGAGACGTTTCTTTGAATTCTTGCTTGACGACAAGCGGGCCTTTGTGCCGGGCCCGTGGGACCGACCGCCTCGTGCTGACTTATACCACACAGACGTTCCTGTTGCGTAATGGGTGGGGAGCTCCACGCCTGACGGAAGTGAGGAGGCCTTGAGGTATTTTGGGTACGTTTGTTAGGACGTACAACTGTTTGGTAAGCTACTTCGCAACTTAACATTCAGATGCTCTTGTTGCTTAGTGGGTGTGCGTGGTTGGATTACAGTGAGCAGCGAAAGTAAGAGGTCTTGGAGATATTTCCTGTACATTTGTGAATACACATGCGTATATTTGCTTCCGCCCTTATGCGCATGTGGCGAGCCAGACATGCGCATCTGGCGTACGTGTACGGGGTATAGTACGCCTATGGTAAAACATGCATAAAGCTCGAAAAAAGCTAACAGCTTGATGATTCTTTCGTCTTTCTTTTGTTAGGAAACACGGTAAATATTGCAAAAAATTTGCCCTGACATTGCGGCTGATGCAAACTTCTACCTTCTACGTTTCGTGAAAATGAAGTACCGTAAGTGCTTGTTGAGAGATAAAAGTTTATTTAAGCTAGCTGTTTGACAGTGGGGCCACGGTAGCTAACGTAGCTTAAACATAAAAAAAACTTTTTCTAGATGATTTTGAGTCACTGCAGGAATAGTTTACGCAAACACAACGTTGATCATCAAGAATTCATGTATTAAACGAGCAAAAACGATCTGCCAAACGGACTTTGAATTCTCTTCTCTGCTATTTGACAATTGAGCTATGTGGACTCATCCTGTCATTAGTCAATTTCACCAATTATACATATATAGCCTGTAGAGGAGAGACTGATTTTGCCAAAGCCTTGACAGCTGTGGTCAAAATCCTCCCATCAACAGACATGATCTCCACATGGGCTCCGTTTGAGGATTATTGGCTGATTACCAGTGAGGATAAAATCGGGCCGTGGCCAAATAATCAGCTTACTGTGTTCAAATGCAATCTTGTTTAACGAATAAAAAATGTTGAACAGAGAAATCAATCATGGATTCGTCAAGCAAAGTGCACTTCTGTCTAGTTCTCAAGATTTGCCCAAATTTTCTTCACATTTTATCAGAACTTTGCTTTTATCTACTTATGACATCAACGTTTGTGAGATTTAACCAAATATTCGTCGAAGTTTGTCAAAAAAATTTCGCTTCTGGCCGGACGTTACTTCCTCCCTAACCCTAGGATCGATGACGCCTGCTCCTCCGTATTTGATTTCATCACTCGTTTCTTCGCCACCAAAGTCTTCAATTTCGGCACTCACGAACTCGATGGGTCTCGTATCTTGTGGATCTGCCATGGACTCTGGTCGACCTGGTTGAAAAGGACCAAATCCTGAATCTACGTCGTTTTGTGGATTTCCTGGGGCTGGGAGAAGTCCCGAGCCTGTATCTGTTTGTGCCGGACCTCCTGGTCCATACGGCGTTTGCGGTCGTGCTCCAGCAGGGCTGCCGGGACCACCTGAAGTATCCGCTTCAGCTGGGACATCAATAGAAGGTGGTGGTGGTGAAGTAGTGGTAGTAGTATCACTGACAGGCGGTCGCGGAGGAGCCGGTGCCGGTTGCGGAGGACTCGGTGCCGGTTGCGGGAGAGACGGTGCTGGTTGCTGAGGAGGTTGACCGACCCCAGGGAAACCCCCGGGTTGTCCAAACGAAGGCTGTCGACCGAACAGTTGCGGGAAGCGGTACCCGCCTGAAAATAACCCAAAATTGCCGTGTCCTGATCCCGCAAAAGAACCTGACCCGCTGCCGAACAGGTTGAGACCAAAGCCCCTGCGGTCGTTGTCCTGATTGTTGAAGAATCCAAGGCCGAGATTTCCGCCAAAGCTTCCTGACAGGCTTCCTCCGAAGCTGCCGCCAAAACCTGTGGTACAGGATATTCTAAGTGTGCTGTAGACCAGGCTGTCATTCGGGTTAATTCAGATTCTGTAGGTCAAATACTAATATAAATTGGACTACACTGTGGAATATTTACTTCATTATTTACCTGTATTTAGTGTGTTGAACTATATAGTTTCTAACTTTTTTCGCTCGTGCTTTCTAGTAATTTGTCCACAGTTGTCTATATATCCCCGGCATAGTTTAAATGAAAGTAGAAGTTCTACTGAAAGCAAATAGCCTTATTGGCTATACGGGTTTCGCAAAAACTCGATACCAACTTTGAATTGATGTACTGTAGTTTTATTTCTACAAAAGTGGTGCAGTCTATATGTTTACGTAAAAATGATAATGAGTTAGCTAATACTAGAGATTGTAGTCTTCATTAGGCCTAGTTTAGTAGCTTGCAAAACATATCAATTCTAGTTATTTATGCCCTCTATTTTTGTAATAGAGATGGGATGAGAATATTCCCCTTTCACGTAGCATTCTCTATGTCAGTGGTTCCCATTTTTTTTTTTTGTACCCTGGGCTTACTCATGAAACAATCATAATGTTTCGGCGCGTTTCGTGCCGACACAGGAAAATTTAATTTGGTAATTTTTCACATGTTTATCACAGCTGCGTGGCAGCTTGGAACATAAATTTTTCGCTTATTTTAGCGGCACCTCGCGGCACACCAGCCCCCCGTTTGGAACCACTGCTCCGAACAGACGGTGCCACTCACCTCTGAAGGACCCCCAGGATCCGTATTCCTCAGATGAACTGCTGTCTGGCCGGCCCCGCACCAACGCTGCCGCGACCGCCAGCAGCAGGAGCGTCAGCGGCGGTGCTCTCCTTGGCATCTGTACAGATGAAATAACAGCTGTGGGTATATGATGTGCCGCCAGAACATAGGCAAGCAGCGTGATCGGCTGCATGAAAGGCATATCATGATATCAATAATAAAACTTGAGCACTCGAGTGATAACAACCTCTAAGCTTGGCTAGTTTAGCGATGACCACAGCGTACTTAACACGAAGTATAGTACGCCATGTTGATGACTTAAACTGGTAACGAGATACCTATCATAATACTGTTACTTCCTCTTTACGTTCCTGCCTTTGTTCCTTAGTGCGACCGTTACTGGAAAATAGTATTATCTCGACACCATCTCCGAAGGAAACGATGCCATCAGTATTTGGAATGACTAATAGCATAAGGCGTGGAGAGTTATTCTCTTTCATATTTTCCTTGTAATATCCACACCCAATTGAACGCAACCGGAGCTGGGCGTCATGTCTATTACTGGTAAAGTAGTGCCTTAATGCGCCAGCTGTGCTGATGACATGGTTCTTGCTTCTCCCCATTCCAGCAGGCTACAGTAACCGCTTTCAATTTAATTTACAGAACTGTCTGCATGTCTATTAAACCTAGGAAACAAAAAAGAGTCTTGCCGGCCTGTAAAGTCACATATCTCAATAGAGTAGAGCTCACTTATGCAAACAGCTTCTTTTAACCTAGGCCACAATATCATCGACGATTTTCGTGATAACCGGGGTATAAAAAATGAAACGTGAAAGCTTCACGCGGTGGGCAACACGATACTGAGGAAGTTTGGCTACTGTTCTGAAGAAGCCAGGTGTCAGCTGCTCTGTGGCTACTGCTACCCGATGTACTGTCACTTGCTTTGGTCGAACTTCCAGCAAAAGACCATTGGACGCCTACGTGTAGCCTAGCATGGCGTAATTCGTCAGCAAATAGACAAAACAAACATTATGTACTTCTCTTATGGATGCAGTGTCCAACAAATTAAGGGCGCAACACCCTGAGGCAATCATTCTTATAAGTAACATTCTTAAGCTAACACATGGGACAAGAGCTACAATAGGTTTGTGAAAGAACACTATTGGGCAGATTGTGTCAACCTGATCGGAACTAAAGGAGTAGCAACGTAGCACAATATTGAACAAACATTTATTTTTACCTACGCCAAGAAGGCTATCTATGTAGTCGTCGTGTTTGTCTGTCTGGCTGTCCTTCTGTCTGCTTGTATATTTCTCTGTCTGTCACCAAGAATTGCAACGAGATTTACAGGGATTGTTAGGAATGTTAAGGGGAACAGATCATTAACTTTTGGTGAAGATTTTTCCATCCGTTTGTTTGTTTGTCTGCCTCATTTTCTCATTGCTATAACTGAAAAATTTATGGATGGATTCTTGCGGAACTCAGAGGAGTATACGGCTACAGCCGACCACAGATCGTCTAGAGCTATGGCACCAGTGACGGAAGGCTCCATGCGACAATCTGTGCCCCCAACGCTCCCCATTACTGGCATGGTCAATAGACTCACAGCAGTATGCAGGCCGGATGCTGACTGATCACGTCAAGCGCCACGAAAAACTTGCCTACCTGTTAGGGAGGTTTGAACCCGTGGCCTTGAGAGTTAATGTGAGACCCTTTAGTTTGCTGCTACTGGTTGTCTCAAGATTTCAGGACTGATTTGATTGTTTCGTTAACAGTGCGTTGCTTGGCAAAGGCTTGCACGCTCGGAGTGCTTCTCTACTTATTATAATTAGTATTGCTCAGCTCAAGCGAGAAACCACGTAAAAAAAAAAAAAAAACTAGTAGCTGCCACGAAAAAGTAGTTCCTATCGTCACTAAACACCCAAAATTGTAATTAAAGTGAAAAATAGTATATATAAAACAAAAGGGACCAAAAGACACATTGACAGGCTACAGCTGATCCTATATTAAAACGAAATTTGAATCCCCAGCAACAAAAGTAGAGCCATCCAGCCCATTCCATAACCTACCACTGTGATGCATAAATGACCGCTGGTACTGGGTAGCGGCGCCCGAGCAGGCGACATAATTATTTAACCTCGAGCTCGTGAAACGCTACAGCCCCACGTGTGGGCCGCTGAGGCACATTGGGGTCAGCATCGAAGACAAGTTATAATTGTGTAATAGATCACGTGGTGTAGTATCTCACTTTCCGTTGTTGACAGCTTCCGCGATCGGCGTTCATTGCGCGATTATCGACTGATCATTATCGTGCTTGTTATTATATGCATTTATTGTGACTTTAAAACGCTCTATCTGACATACGCTAGATTTTATATCTTAAACAATGCAAATTATCTGTTGAACACGACAAATCATCAGTGAAATATTGTAAAATAGCTGTATTTTACATTATCAATTATCTGCGAAAAGCTATACATTATCTGTAAAATACTACAAAGAGCTCGTGAAATACCACAATTTAGCTGTGAAACACTGCAATTTTTCTGTGATGCACCACAAATCATCGCTAAAACGCAGCAGATTATTTGTGAAACACTATATACAAACTACCTGTGAAACACTACAACCAATCTGCAAAATAGCTGCGAAATACTGCATTACATTCCCTCTGTGAAACACCACAATTTGTGTATGAAACACAGAGTTTCTGTGAAATCGTATAAGTTATCTAAGAATTTCTGCATACATGCGAAAATACCACAACTTACCTACATAGCCTAAATTGGTACAATCCAGTCTGATCAGTTACGGTACTATGCTTCGACTGGCAGCAGCGGTGCTTACAATTTGCATATCAATTTTGCAGCAGAGAATTCAATATTTGACACATGAAGAGCTAAAATTTTATTGTATAATTTTAATAGTCTTCATTTTTTTAAGAAGTTTGTCTCTCATGTATAGGTAACTATGTTATACAATGTTGATGTGTCCAACGGTTCCGGATATTGTATACTGTTGCTGGATTTCTAGAAACAGTAGCTTAGTTATTTGTCGTATCTTCATACTTGAATACGGTAAATTCCTATGCATTACTATAGCCTATTGTTTAAGTATTCATCGATTTATTGATATTTATGTATAAATATGATTCTCTAAGTTAATAGATTTCTCTATTTTGCCTTGAGCGAATTACAGTATTTTCATTGCCTTGTATGTTCTTTTTCTCTGTTGTAATAATTTGTTATAATAATGTTGTCTATTACCTTCTGTTGAGGCTCTGGGTATTTTTCATCAAGGTTGTCTTGTTTTTCGCCATATCAGATGACTCTATTTATCAGGAGGCTAAATATTCCACTGTTCACAATACACCAATGTGACAAGTACCCGGTATACTGATTATGTATAATGATAGACATTAAGCTTACGGATCACTGTAATTCAGTGTATCTACAATTTTGTGCATCTGATTTAACCCGCTGAATCTACTGTACTTACTTTCACTATATAAGCACATTGCACATAAATACTTGTTCAAGCACTTACCCTATAGTTTTAAAGTATTCCGGGTAAAACGTCACTCAGACTAGACCGTAGAGTTTTAAAGTATGCCGGGTAATACGTCACTCAGGCCAGACCGTAAACTTTTAAAATATTCCGGGTAATACGTCACTGAGATTAGACCATAAACTCGACTCTCGCTGTGTCGTTGCCACTATCGCCTCTACACTGCCATTAGTTGCCCTGCAGTTGCCACTGTTTCAAGTGGCGCTGTAGAGGATGACGAGACCTAGCTACCGGATGCCACCAGGCCTGTCCGTAGCCAGTGGGAAACCCTGTTTCGTAATAGCTATTTATATACTGTAAGTATATCTCCTGCTTCTATGACTCCTATACAATATGATTTTTTGCTTTTCACCACCACTGAAAATGCTTTATTTATGCATAATTTATCAACTATGTGTCGGTGAGCTATAGCATTATTTACTGTGCCGTTCAAGGGGATATTACTTCGTGAGTGCTACTTAGTTAAAGAGAAAAATGTTCACCTTCTATGCATAGAGATGATGTATGTGTGCTGTTGATACAGGAAGTAGAAATTCGGAAAACAGACTCATAGTAGGCCTATGCGATTATTTCAAATAGGTTGTTGCCTAACTTCAAGAATGATTTAGTTCGATAGTGCATCGCCTCATCAGTGGTACAGAATGATTTTATTTTAGTTTCAGCATAGCTACTTTTTGTAGAATCTATCTTATTATGGTAATGGTCTATCAATGAAATTATCATTAAATGGTAGGCATAGCTGTACAAACAGGTTGTACACCGCTCATTCACTACTCGTGACTAGCACCAACAGTAGTAGACTACTCCGTCCCAGTGTTGGGTATGTAACCTATTGAAACTTCTCGTTTAGACTTAGGTATATGGGGTGAAGATGCTGTTTCATTTATGTTTCGATTCGAAAAATAAACTAATGTGGAAGTGAGAAGTTTTTGAACAGTCATTTACCACGGTCAAGATACCACGAGCACCGATTTGTGGTTCTGCTCTGAAGAATAGCTGTTAACTCCCTGACTCGTGGCAGTCACACCTGCTATTGATAATCATAAGCTTCCTCTCTCACATATTTGCGAGAGATATATTCAGTAACTACAGTAATTAGCGGCCAGTG
>LQNS02000303.1:17096057-17117476 GCA_001587735.2 Parhyale hawaiensis
CACCGATTTGTGGTTCTGCTCTGAAGAATAGCTGTTAACTCCCTGACTCGTGGCAGTCACACCTGCTATTGATAATCATAAGCTTCCTCTCTCACATATTTGCGAGAGATATATTCAGTAACTACAGTAATTAGCGGCCAGTGTACTGCCACTGCAATGCAGATCAAAACTTGGAGCTAACAAAGAACTGAAAAGATGCAATCTATTTTGCCTTTTCAATGCTCAATAGAACTCGTTTGCATTAAACACGAGATTTTCCGGCAGGAAAGCCTAGATAAAAATTACTAAGAAATGGGCGCGATGCGGCTTAGTATTGCTGCGCTAGTCATCGTTCACTATACTGCTGACACTATAGAGCTCAGGAGTGATACGGAGGAATTATATGTATAGGATATCAGCGGTAAAGCGCCTCTGTTACAATCGCTAAGCATTAATTTTGTTCAATATTCCGACTTACGAGGGATACCAACTAATAAAGATACCAACTAACAGTCAACCAGTTGTGTATTTATTGTATTGTTAAGTGGCATATAGAATCGTGATGTCTGAAGATAGCATACCGTTTGTCGGGCGATACAAGATTTCATCGTTGACTCCCACTGCCAAGGAGATAATCTTTTGCCGGAGTTTGTATGGTTGTTTGTTTGTAACAACTAAAAAAGTTAGAGACAGATCTTCACGAAATTTGCAGTAACTGTTGGGAATGACCCGAGGCACAGTTGGTTAACTTCGATAATGATCTCCTAACTAGTTTATAATATAAAATGAGACAAATTCCGCGCCCTAGCGGCGCACGAGCCTGTGGCTAAACACAGGAATAGTTCCGCGCGATATAGGCAGTGCTATGTGCCACTGAAGCGCTGGTAAAAGTTTCTACTACTACTAATGATCTGCCATCCATTTGTATGTATACATGTGTCACTTCTCTCTTTCAGCGCACTTGAAGTGCAGTTCTAGAGACTGTTTATAGACGCGCCCACCCGTGCGTCGAAACTGGTAACTTCACGATTCTATTTTTTCACTGATGGTGATTGGCGTAGCCTGTTGTAATTTGATCCTGGAGGATGTTCTGCAACTGCTAACTACAACGCAACAGGAGAACAGCTGCTGAGAAGTAAAAATTCTCCCTTCTTTTCTGTAGCAAAACGCTGTACAGCATTTTCCAAATACATATCAGTAGACAGTTCTGCGTCACTCAATGTATAAACTGCATCTGCTTGATCACAACTGATACTTATTACTTAATCCTAGGTTTTCACTTCAACGAAAAGTCGTATTATCAAAGTAAGCAATTTAGCTTGAGAAAAGTATTTAATTGAACGAAATATTCTATTTCTCTTCGTTGTTATACTATGAAGTATATCTTACTCATTTAATAGCTGTGTTAATCAAAGTGCGCGACGTGAGTTCATAACCAATGAAGCTCTGGTGGGAAGCTGTTAATCAGGATCCATCCGACAGCTCAAACCAAAGTTGTTACGTCAGAATTCTTTCATGCTGAAATTTCAGACTTTGCAACGCAAGAAGTACATAGGTATATTTAAGACATCCTTACCGAAGTCACTATCTGCTACCTGGTCTAATTTTTGCCCATCGGTTTTCAAAAAAGTGCGGCAGGAGCGTCACCTTCTCCAACCTGGCTTGAATCTCTCTCATCTTTTTTCAATATAGCGTGACCGGAAAAAACACATGTAAGCACCATGAAAATATGCTTATAAAAATAGATAACCAAGTATGTAAAGACCAAAGACTACCCTAAATTTGAGAGTATAATGTCCTCTAGAGCTGACGTCTTACTGCTCATTATGGATATCTTTTAGATTCTCAAACATGACTAGCTTATTGGTATGTTATATAGGTTAATAATATGCTGATAATAATTGTAATTAATCGCATAGGTACGGTATACGGATGTGTCCCGCCTTCAGACTTTAAACCTTCCGATTCATTAGATGTTTAACCGATTTCCTTGTTTCAGGAAGTTTGTAGAATATCATTGCTTTTTTGCCGTTGTATGTGTACTGTTGCACGAACTCGGAGACCATATTAGCTCCTTCAGTTTTTTCCTGTTTCTCCTACCAGTATTTTTGCTTCTTTTATAATTCTCTAACAATTTGCCGCTTCCCTTGGTCGATGTTCCTCCTTGCAGGTGCTCCTCGTTTTTCTTGACACGCTTTAGTCAAACCAGCGTAAGGAGTCCGATGGGCGTGGCTAAGAACGCAATGCAACTCGGCCAAATCTTATTTATGCGCATGGTTTAACTTGTCTCAATCTATAATATTATATTTATATTGAAAAATTCAAAATGTATTAGTTAATGGATTAGATTTGGCACTGCTGCATTCAATTCAGCCCCGCCCCTAAAGGACTGCTTACACTGGTTTGATTATAGTTGTCCCTTGCTCTTCATCTTGTAAACACCGATACAGTGGCTGGGGAGGCATCAGCAATCAAGTATATATTGATTAGATAGTCCCATGCCCCGGCCTTCTATAAGCTATTGCCATTATGTCAGTGTGATATAAAAGAATGAGGAAGGAAAAAAAAAGGGGGGGGGAGAATCTCAGCCAAAGAGACGATCATGCATGCAAGCAAACACGATTTATGGCCGCTGATCTGCGGAGCTTAGAGACGTCTAGCTAGTTGGGGCGGAAGAGAAGTTTATGGATTTAGGTGGCCTCTGAAGCTTTGGCCGTTAAGAATTTGCGACTCCTGGAGGAGGAGTTCTTAGCTATGGAGGATGTCTCTCCCAATGCATGTCAAGCCGATTTTTAAACGCGTTGACTGACTCCGCACTCACAACGTCGGAGGGGAGTCTGTTCCAAATGTTCACCATGAAATACGGAAAGAACTGCTGGCTTAAGGTTTTTCTTCGGGCTTTATGGTTGAGTTTTTGGCAGTTTTTCGCAGGCGATCAGTAACTTCTCTTTCAAACAGTCCCGTTGTAGGTACGTCGCTGAAGCCATTCAAATAGGTACTCGAATGTTTCTACGAGTTGCCCCCTGAGTCGTCTTTGTTTAAGAAAGATCAGGCCCAGTTCTTATAGGCGACATTCGTATGGCTTACCCAAGGGTCCATAGTGCTTTTTGTGCAGGAGATGTTGCAGCTTGCTACAGTTCCTGCAGACAAGGTTAGTTTTCTAAAGTTAGGTAGGCTTTCAATACTTCACCTTCTGTTTTGGCAGGTGGGCCGCTGATCGAGGGGGCCAACCTATTCCCGTTAGATTTCTACCTTCTTGTTTTTCGTTTTCCTTCCCCTATGCGGCGTAGCTGAGCGAAAGCGTTCAGCCGTGCCCGGGGGTTGGAGGTGCTTAACTTGCGCCTTTTTCCTGTCAGTAGCGCACCGACAACTCTGAGATCTCCCGGCAGAAAAGCCGAGACACAAATAATTGATAATTTAAAACGAGACATACCTCGCGTCCTAGTGGCGCACGAGCCTGTGTTAAGTCACAGGAATAGTTCGTCGCGATATAGACGTTATGTCCCTGATGCGCTAGTAAAGTTTGTACTACTACTACTACTACAAAAATTCGTGTGGCTTGTTTCGCAGTTGAGGTATCAATTTCGTTACTCTACTTTGGATTCTTTCCATGCAGCTAATTGATATCTTTGCACAAATGTGGCGACCAGACTTTAACAGCATTTTCTAAGTATGCGCGCACTAACGCCTTGTACAAGAGAATAATGAAGTCCTTGGATTTCTATTCGAAATTCCTGGTGATGAATCCCAGTACTCTGCTTGTCATTTTCACACTCATGTCAACTTGCTGACTATGTTGTAGTTGGTTTGTACTATGTATTAGTTATTTCCAGGTCACGTTGTTGGGTGACAGCTGCAAATTCTGCTCCGTATATTTTCACTTGGGTTGATGGGCTCTCCGGCCTACGTGCATTAATGAACATTTGTCGATATTAAAGGTCATCTGCCACGTTGTACTCCATTCCATGAGGTGGTCAAGGTCTTGTTGGAGCTCAGCTCTTTTCCTGGCAGAATGACATAGTTTATACTCCGACCATTTCATCAAGGTAGTTTGGGCGTGGTCAAATCCTCTACAGCGTTGCCAATTCTATGGGCATTTCTGCGATTTTGTTCGGCCCATATCTTAGCCCCACCCATAACCTGTACATATATAGAAATATTTTAGAAATACTGATAGAATTGGCAACGCTATAGAGGAATTTGACCAAGCTCCAACTGCCTTGATAAAATGGTCAAGATTATAGTATCATCCCCACATTTACATATTTTACTACAAATATTAAAATCAAGATCATTGATGTAAATTATGAACAGAAGTAGGCCAAACACGATACCTTCAGGAACTCCAGCTGCTACCAGAGTCCAGTCACTCGTCTCTCCTTCAAGCTTCAGTCGCTGCTGCCGACCCGGAAGCCATGCGGGGATTCAGTGTTATCAGTCTCCCTGGATGCCATGGGCTTTCAATTTTTTCATTAACCGTTGATGGGGGGACTTCCTCAAAAGGCTTTTGGAAGTCTAGATATACGAGGTCCATATCCTTTTCTTCATCTCTAATTTCTGAAACTTTCGAAAAAAGTCTACTAGGTTTGTTAAGCATCTTCTTCTATTTTGGAAGCCGTACTGAGGGTCTGGAATGAGCTAGTGCAACCTTGATGATGTAAAAAAAATCCCGCTTCTTCATTTACGTGCTCCACCTCATTGTCACTATTTATGTGAGCACTATGAGGCGTAGACTTATAGCATTGTTAGGTTGGAAGGTGTCAACTAGGATAAAATTAAAACTAACAATATTGAGATGTTTATACACCTGTGTTCTCAGGGAGCCCCATAGATCGCAGGGTAACACAACCTCACCCTGCAAGTGTAAGAGTAGCACCGAAGCGAGGAATTTTAGCCACAATCTTGACTGAGTTTCGAAATGATATTAGTGACACACTCGGAACTGTTGCCTGAACGTTCTCGCTATTACTGCGCTATATCGGACTCTGACAATTGCTGAACCCGTCAGTTATAAGTCAGACATTTGCAGTGTATGAAGCAAATACAACACATATCATTTCACACGCAGTTGCAAAGGTATATTTTTTAGTTTATTATATTAATACAGTACTTAAGTAACGTAGTTTATCCGTGTGGTAGGTACAGTTTCATCCGTTTGGGTATTTGGTATAGGTATTTCCCACAGCTTAAGGTGCTGAGTGAAAGTCAAATGCAGACTGTAACTTGTAATTGACAAATTTCACAATTTTCCGCGGATGATTTATGATTTGTTAAAATATCGCCTACAGGCGGTATTTTCAGCCATGTTTCTGAGGCGTGTTGCAATCACACGCCGGTGTTACCCTCACAGTGTTACCCGTGTCGCAGTGATTGTGACGAGCGAACTCAGCGCCCAAACAAAGTGTTGCGGAATTTTCGGCAAGCTTGAACATATGTATTTTCCGGAGCATTATCTTGGCTGTATTTTAGGTCAAAAAGTTGAGAAAAATACGCAACAGTGCTTCAATTAAATGCTAGAATTCAGCAATATATGACAATCCTAGACTTTGTAATACGAATTGTCAAGCATCAAAGTCAATGCTTGTAAACAAAGGTGTTACCCAGCTCATAACCTTACAATTAAGGAAGGTTGACAATATGTTTTTTTAGGGTTGATGAATTTTTCATTGATAATTACTGCATAAACCTGCAATTTCTCAACTATCAATACGACTGTGTTAACCTTGCACTAAATTTCTGATTTCTTCCCGTCTGCTAAGTGAAAATTATATTTTTGTGACTAGGTTCATTTATGTACATTTTACATACTTAGAACTTGTACGAAGCATTGGAACATAGTCTAACTCTAATTAATACTTGATAATATGTTGTTTCTCCTTTTTGCGTTATTGGCGTATCAATGTTATAACATAGTCGAGAAAATTCATATTACTCCAGGTATACGGGAAGGAAAGGGATTAAATCCCTGGTACTTTCAAACCCAGACACCTCGAAGGTATGTAGATTCAGAGCTCATCGTGCGGTTACCCCTGGAATCCCCGCACTGCGTTAAATCCAGGGTGTCCCCCGAATCCTTGGTGGCCCCCGAACCCCTGAGGTCCCCCGAACCCGGGCACCCCGAAGGTGCCTAGAGCATTCCTGTAGCCGCCGCTATAGACCCCCGCGTTGAGAGCCCCCTGGCCGCTCAGGGACGCCGACTCGCTGTGGAATGCGTTGATGCCGTACTGGTTGCCCCCTGCGGGGCCGCCGGTCCCTGTGTAGAAGCCTAGGCCTACGTTGGAGCCCAGGCTGCCTGATGCGCCAAAGCTGGCACTACCGCCCAGTCCTGTAGTGTGGAGAGAGACGTAGGCACTAACTTAATTGGTAGTTACATGCCTGATCTCATCAGTCTCTAACACTCCTAATTGTTTGCGTAGCACACCACACACATGCCTACAGGGAGAGGGTTCACCTTGTGGCGACGAAGGTCCATCATAGAGGATGTTCCAAACATTGCGAATGTTGCTACAAACTTAAACTGTATTTAGTTTCGACATAGTGCATAAGTAACGGATGGTTGAAAGGTTCGGGGAGGTATGACTAGTCTGCGGTTCTGCTTCTGGTTTTTGCGTGGTCACTTTGATGACTTTTGCAAAAGTAGGGATTTGTTTTGATGGGTTTTCGGATTTTTTTTTCGGCATGAATAAGGGATTATCGCTAAATTTAAAATGTAAAGATAGTCTGCAACTCAGTTGCTGAATATGTAAAAGTAAATCAGCTCAAAGAAAAAATTATTTTTTCAAGGCTGTCGTCCAACCCTGCAAGGCTGCAAGCATTGGGAACGTAGTCAAAAAAATATAGAACTAATATGAGGTATCGCTGATAGTGTTAAGGGCGATAAAATAAATTACATAATTATCGAAGCTACCTTCTAGCACTGGGAAAAAAGAGCCACATTTATCCAGGGTTATGGCAGCCTTACAAAGTTACAAACCCTGCAGTGAGGTTACGGACGGTGAGGGTACTCAGCCCTATTGGACAGTAGGGCAAAGATATGCATCCGCACAAACTTAACTGAAGCTCCGTTGTCGAGGGATCGTTGCTAAGGTTTAGTGATAAAACTGTTCTCCTGACGTTAAAATAACTTATTGAAGCAATATTTTTCTACCGTTAGTGATAGATATGAATACTTCCCCTAAAATAATATATAAACATTTATGCCTACTACATATTCCGGGCTTGCACCATACAATCCTTGCATCAACTTGCGCGTGCGACTGTGTAACATAGCCCCGGTATTAGTACCGAAACGAACAGTCAGTACGACTGTTGCTAATCACGTTCAATGGAGGAACTCACCTGAAAAGGATCCCCAGGAGCCGTACTTCTCAGTGGTCGTCGTGGCTTGGGGCCGCGCAATGGCCGAGTATAGGTGGCTGGTGACCAGCAGCAGTGCGATGGCAGCTCTGCTCATGCTGGGGCGTCTCTCTGGGGACATGGCAACCGGGATGAGTCGAATAATCATTACACTTTTACCTGGGATATTTTAGCAGCAGTGATGGGTGAGCCAGACAGGCAATAATTACTTCGGTTTTACAAAATAAAATGTCACGGGTACCAACCAGGATATAAGGACACCAACCTATTACTGCCCTTGGTTGTAGCGGTTCTATAACCGTAAAATGGTAGATAAGAGGGCTGATTCTGTAGCAGATGGAGAGGAGGTGCGAAAATTTTCACATGAGTTCCGTTGATGTTTCTGTACCGTAGCCCGTGCCCACGTCTGCGCCCTATTTGAGGACTGTATGCACGCCCTCGTTTAGAAGGCCGTATATATGTGCTATTTTTCTCGAAGTAAGCGCTTTTTCGGGGATGAAAAAGAAGTAGAGAATGTTGCTATGGGTGAGGATAGGAGTCTCACTCGTAATTCGATATGCAAATAATTTGTTAGTACTAAGGTGGTGTACCGTATTAACCAAGTGTTTAACAACTTCATTTACTTCTGTCTAATTCTCAACTTCGTAAGCAAATCAGTACAGGCAAAGTGCTCTCGTTGGATGTAAATAAATACTCAATGCTTTGTACGAGACACTTACGGCATATACATAGGCTATACTGTAGTTTCTGGCAGTGCGTGGTGTTGAGTCACTTGGCCCCGCTGACGTCATCCCTCCACCGGTTCTATAATTCTTGTTTGGCTTATTCGTTGTCGTCGTTTTTACTCTGTTTGCACCAAAATTGTTGCCGTACTCGTGTAAAGCCATTATCGCTGTGTTTCATACATTCTGTACATAATTATATACCTACATGTACAGAACGGGCGACTGCGCTTGCAGTGTCAGCCGCTGAAGAGCTCACTAGCTCCGCTTGAGAAGTGCAATTTGGCGACAGCTAAACCCAAGCATATATTTACTATCAAAGATTCTCTGCTTTAGACGTACGGAAAGTAAGCCGACATACACAAAATGTCAGTTAGCTAAATGTGATAATAATAAAAATAGTTGAAACAACCAACTGTCTAGCAATAGCGTCTTGTTGTGCCATGTATTACGCCAATTCACCAACATGCGAATGTATTTCTAGTTTCAGAGCAATGCTCAATCGACCTGCGTTGCTGTCCAGCATGGCGAACTGTTTCATTCTCATTCAATATAGCTATGGCTTTAGGTTCCCGTCTTGTTCAACCAATGCCTGCGCCTGCCTCATGTCTCTTCATCTGCTCTAAGTTTTTATAATAGTTTGAATCGGTTGATTAGCGTGAATTAAAAAGTAATTACTTTCTATTGCTTACATTTTTGCCGAGTCTAAGAAAATACGTAGCCTTATTTCATTAGGAAGAAAGGTCAAGATATTTTATTCTAGTCAGTGAATAAAGCCGCTCTTCTACTTCAGAAAGCGCATGCATGCTCAATTCTTCATTCATTTTAATCAACAGAACAGCAGTTTCGTATAAAATCGAAATGATATCTAAAATGAAGACAGAGTCAGTTGGCAACTCATCAAGAGTCAAGGCAGTTGACCGACAGTCTGGTATTTGTTTTTCAATTCAATGTAGGACTTTTGCCCATGTGTGTAAGTAAAATGATGCTTTCAGCGGTGCGCTGCATCTGGAACATGGACGGCTTGCTGTTTAATTGGGATTCAGATCAACATCTGACGCAGCGCCTGTATGAGTTTGAAATCAAAACGATTGGTTTCCTAAATCTTTGTGTTTTGTTTTCTTCTGGGTTTTCAAATGAGCGACGTCTAGCGAAAGTGCGATATCCATTCTTTTTCCAGACCAGAGGACAACGTTACTGACACTTTTAACATAAGAGTGTCAGTTTCGACCTGTTCAAAAAATTCAAGACCCTTTCCTCCCTGTTGCCCTTTTGCGGATGATTTTTCGGGACTATTTTCTCAGACTTTCCTCATGTCCATTTCATTGATCACATTTTCGATCTGTGTTTTTCTTTCTGTCAAATTCAGTCGTTCTTCGTTCATTCTGTCAATTGCTGATCAGAACTTACTGGAAACGAGATTTTGTGTGGCCATTCATCAGTTCTTGCAGTTGAAGGTCGTCCGCTGGGAGGTTCGTCTTCAATCGAGTCTCGGATGTTTGAAAATGCCCTGTGACACAACACTGTCTCCACAGGTTTTCTAAACTTAATTAAAAGTTTCACTCGCACCCTGCCTATAGTCTGAGACAAAACTTGAGCACACCTATACTTAAAATTGTAACGGTTGTGCTTATTTTCACGATGAAAAAAGTTTACGGAGGCAATAGCTGTGAATCATCTGTTGACTATCGACGTCATACTCGCCTTGACAGCGCATCAATGTCGGCCTGCATCTCATTTCAAGGGCTAGCCGCCGTTGTTACCAGATTCGAAGTACCGCTTCCGGTCTCATTATTACTTTTTTAATAGGTAGAGGTAGTTCGCGCAAAATAGGTAGAGTTAGTTCGCGCAAAATATGTAGAGGTAGTTCGCGCAAAATAGGTAGAGGTTGTTCGCGCAAAATGGGTAGAGGTAGTTTGCGCAAAATAGGTAGAGGTAGTTCGCGCAAAATAGGTAGAGTTAGTTCGCGCAAAATAGGTAGAGGTAGTTCGCGCAAAATAGGTAGAGGTAGTTCGCGCAAAATAGGTAGAGTTAGTTCGCGCAAAATAGGTAAAGTTACTTCGCGCAAAATAGGTAGAGGTAGTTCGCGCAAAATAGGTAGAGGTAGTTCGCGCAAAATAGGTAGAGGTAGTTCGCGCAAAATAGGTAGAGGTAGTTCGCGCAAAATAGGTAGAGGTAGTTCGCGCTAAATAGGTAGAGGTAGTTCGCGCAAAAAATAAAAAATAACTTCTGCGCGGAACCATATTTTTCAATGTAAGTTTTGTAGCTGCCGACATAAAAAAAAAACTTTTCAACACCTTTTCGGTCAAAATGTTGTTTTTTTAATTGAGAAAAATTCTGAAGCAATTAAAAATCAGAAGAATACTAGGTTACAATATTATTCTACTCGTTTCTTAAGCTCATTTTCTGTGATAGTTTACTTAGAAGCCGCTGTTGCAAGGCTTAGTTGTCCAGCGATTCTTCCACTAAAACCTTTCGTAAAAATTGTCTAGAATATTCATTTTTAATGTCTCATACCTGTCAAATGCGAACGGTTATCCTTCAATACAACCCTGACCTTTGCCAGCAGCGCTGCAGCATCATTGCCTTCTCCGACTGACATTTACCGTTTCAACCTTTTCAATAATCTCATGCAAAAGATGAATGACTTCAGTAGGTTATATTGCTGGCGAGTGTTTGGTATTTTTACTTAGTATTTTATGTTGATGCAGCGGACTTTGTAGCTCTCTAGTTCTCTCGGCTTTGGTGGTTTATGTTTTGGACTTCATGTTTTGTCGTTGCATGCTCTGTCTATTCAGGACAGGCTACCGTTGCTGTATCGGTATTTCCGCGAATGAGAGGTGAGTTTATAGATTTATATGCATAAATGGTAGAGATGTTTCCAACATGAAACAAATCACTTTCCTACAGTCATTTGCGAGAATATGGGATGCAAACTAAAGCAGGTATCGTTACCAGTTCATGCAATTATTCAGAGCACCTAAAGTATGCACAGTGCGCAATCGGAAATTTTCCACTAAATTTGCGTCCCAAATTACTATAGTCATTTCGGCATTAGTTCCAAGTTTACTTGCAATTCCAGTGTGTTGCTTTTTTGCCAGCTATTGATTATTAATGTAGTACCACCGACTTCGATCCAACTGTCAACATGTTTGTTTATTGTGGGGCTGTCAGTTATGAGTATAGTCAGCATGCAACAGCTATTCAGATATAACTTGTCCTCAGGTGGAAGTTTTTGAAAAATTAGCTCCATAAATATATTTATAAGCGCCTCTACCAATTTTCTGTAGCAATTTTCTGTAGTAATTTAAAATCTTTTCCGCAGTACTTATTACTGTGCTTCAAAATCCATATGCAAGGAGTATGTTCCTTCCGTCAGGTTTATTAAGTCTATATTCGATTAGAAACAATTTAGGTTCCTACCTAGTTATAAATACTTGCCCAGACCTTTTAGTTATTTAGGTGATCTAACTGATTACCTAACACTCACAAACAGTATTTTCGTACAGTACTTGAGGAAATTACTCTACTCGTCTAGTTTTGGAACATTTTGTAAAAGTTATCAAAAATTACCAGCCATTGTTCAAAATTTTGGTTCTAGTGATAAAATTTAGGCTATTCAAAAATTAAAAATATATATCAGAAACCTAATAAATTCGTACGGTTTTTTGTAGCGAAATGGAGTACCTTCTGACCTTAAAAACCTATTCTAAGTATTCCATTCTCTTCAGCTCGATGCCTGCACTTGGAGGAGTAGGTTATGTTAGGTTTTTATGTACCCAAATACAGAGAAACGAATACTTTTTTGAAATATAGGTATTGCCGAGCAGTATCCAGTGGTGAGAGATAGCGAATTATAGCATTATTATTCTGAAATCTGCGAGCTCTTCTCAGTTTTTACCCTATTGATTGTGATATTCAAGCAAACAAGATTGTCAAGAGTTTTATCAATATTATAGAGTGCGCACGCCGTTAAAAATGGCAGTGCGGAATTTGTGATGACCCTTCCTCACTGATCAGATGAAATTTGCAACCTTGCCTATTTTTCGCCTGTTTCGTTGAGAATGTGACACAAAGCATACAAATATATCAACATACTAGACTGTCCGTGACCACTTGGATCACGAAAAATATATTAAAATTATTTATATAAAATTATTCCAAAACACAGAGAGACGAATATTTTTTGAAATAAAAGTAATACCTTGCCGTATCCTGGATACTATTGTGACAGAGCTATATTTAATGATGAATTTAAATTAAACAATTGAAGCATCTGCGTGTTACTTCAGTTTATTCCCTATTTGAAATAGCGAAGATTGTGTACCCGGTGACAAACAAGCAAGCAAGATTATCAGAGTTTTATTGGTATCCTTGAATCCCCATGACCCGTTGGGTCAAAATCTCCCCAGCTAGGTGCTTCTTTGGAATATTCAACGCTTCGCCTGAAAGCGAGTAAATTATATGTAAATACGAAGTAGTCCAGTTGCATTTCCGGTATGTATAACCTTTACATTTTAACAAACACTAGTACGCAGTTGAAATCAGGTGTATCCTCCGTATCATGGATACTGTTGCATTAAAACTTCACCGTTCGAATTTCTTCCTATCTAATAGCGAAATTTCTCTGCACAGTGACAAACAAGCAGGAATGCAAATAGATTATCAGAGTTTTGTTATTATATATATATATAGATACACATAAATCTATAAACTCACGACGGGGTTTATCATACTGTTTTGACTAGACTGTCTATGACCCGTTGGGTCACTGAAAACCTATCCTTACATTCCTAAGTATTCTATTTAATTTCTTCTGCACGATTCGTGGACTAGGGGGAGCGGGCTATGTCAGATTTTTGAAATACCGCTATACAGAGAGACCAATATATTTCTGGAACTAGAGCACTCTGAGAGTGCATGCTTCCGCCAAGCGAGGCAACGGTAGCAAAAAATTCAAGTTGGCTCTGAAACCATAATTTTCTTTGTATAAACTCCAAAATTTAATCATTAGTGTCTTTTGATAGTAATAAGAGTTTGTGCAATTTTCTTGAAGATCCGTTCATAACTTTTTGAGTTATACTTTTAACAAACGTTATGACAAACATGAGTCAAACATACAAACCAACAAACCGATGTGCACTAAAATTTAACATTTATGTCTTTCAACATTACTAACAACCCCTATAAATTTCATAAAGATCCATTCATTATTTTTTGAGTTATTGTGCTAACAATCATAAAATTGAAAACAGTGACAAACGAACGAACGAACAAACGGATCATTACCAAAATTTGGCTATTTACCCTTTGTTATTTACCTAATAACTCATGTTAATTTCATAAAATCTATCCTTAACTTTTTGAGTTATGGTATTGAGAAAAATGAGGCAGACAAGCAAACAAACAAACGGATGAACATATCTTCACCAAAAGGTAATCATCTGTTTCTCCTAACATACCTAACAATCCATGTAAATTTCGTCCAAATCGGCTCAGAACTTTTAGAGTTATCTTGGTGATAGATAGACGGACAGACAGACAAACACGACGAAAATATAACCTCCTTGGCGGGGGTAATAAAAGTACTACCGAGCCGTATCCAGGATGCTATGGTCACTCACCTATAGTAATGATTAACAAATTTAAGCATTAGTATTCTGAACTCTTCGAGCTATTCTCGACTTATTTTCTTCCGTGTGTATAATAGCAAAAGTTGTGGGCCGGTGATATACAAACAAACGAGTAAGCAAACTAGTATGTACAGTATATGTTATATATAGACTGCCAAACACAAACCCTCGAAAGAACTTATTTGTTTCCCAGGTAACTTTGATACCGTGCGTATAGGCTCACTGTTCACACTGCAAAACGTAACCGATCGACCTATTTCGTAGTTAATTGGGGGTGAAACTGCTCCAAAAACCAAATCTCTGGTATACTGGCACTTTAATGACACTAGGCAATTTATAATAAATTCTCATGACACTTCTTTGCTACGGTTTTTAGGAAAACACGGCGATAATAGGTTTTTAGATACCTGAAATCGTTGTAGTGGATATGTAGTTGAACGGTTTCCGGTCGCAAGTGTGCAGCACCAAAGCGTACCTTGTGCCAACCGCTATTTCACTATCGGTACTGAGAAACGCTCTATAGCCGTGCCTGTCCTGAGGCGGAGTACTTTCGGTGGCAGTGGCACCAGAGAGGCACTGAGCTATCTGCTGCAACAACAGGATAAGGCTGTGTACCGTTTCCTATCGGATATTGTGCTGAGTTTGAGGTGTGTTTAGGTGTGTGTAGGAATACTTCTATTTGTATGATTCTAAGAGCTTTTTCTAGTCACCGTATGTATAACGTCATTAATTTTGTATACTTGAACTTTTCTATGGTTATTCTAATGCGGAATGTCATCTTAAAGCCATAAAGTCGAGTTTCGAACTGTTAATAGTACGTACATTGCAGATAAGATGCGACTAGTGTGTGTGTGTGTGTGTCTATGTGTGCTGTATTGTGAGCGTGAGTAGGTATCTACACAAGGTGTCTTTACGTACTTATGATTTTTGCTGATAAGTGTTCGCATAGATACAACTGTCTGATATGCCGTAACTATACGCAATACTCTCGAATTAAAATCACGTCTTTCATTGAATGTTAACTTATTATAGGTACTATATATTCTCTGTCCATTTTATCAAGGCAATTTGGGCGGGATTAAATTCATTTACAACGTTGCCAACTCTATGGGTACATATTTCTGAGGTAGGTTTCTCTATATACAGGTAGTGGGCGGGACTATATGATATGGGCAGAGCAAAATCTCAGAAATGCCTATAGAATTTGTCACGGTGTAGAGGAAATTTGACTTAGCCCAAACTGCCTTGATATAATGGACAGAGTATAAAACTCAAAAAAATTGTACTGGGAGATACCTTTGAAAATTAATGGCTATGATGTTCGTGGCTATGTTTACCTTCATGTTACATTAGAAATACCCGTCATCTATGCATTGCAACTATCCTTGCTTCATTGTCGAAACTAGGTACGTCTATCGTTTTCATATTCACAAGGGGATGTACAGTGTATGCACAACAGCAC
This sequence comes from Parhyale hawaiensis, assembly GCA_001587735.2. Classification (NCBI taxonomy): domain Eukaryota; kingdom Metazoa; phylum Arthropoda; class Malacostraca; order Amphipoda; family Hyalidae; genus Parhyale; species Parhyale hawaiensis. The sequence goes on from LQNS02000303.1 coordinate 17,111,210, forward strand.
CAGTATGAGCATCACTAGAACAGTTCTACTACTGACATTACTTTTTCGTTTAATTGGGGGTGTGTTCTTTGCTCATGATATAATTCAAGTTCTGTCTCTTGCCACGGTAGTATCGTTATCAATGCGATTTTTTTACCTAACATATGATGTCGCTATAATATACAAGTATCTTCAACATACCGTGGGTGCGGTGGTTAAACTGGGGATATAATAATAAACTTGAACATACCGTAATGATCTTTCTTATCTGGGTTTGTTCTTCAATATACTGTTAGGTAGCACCTGTCGCTAAAAGGAAGTGCCTGCGTTCGTCGAGTACAATAAAATTCTTTGTTTTCATTATCATACATAAGATGAAAAACTATTAAACATCAGTGTCTGTTACAAACTGTGCTACTTCTCTACTATCTCTACCTCAAAGTTTCAGAGAGTATATACATATAACTCATATAACTATTTTGAATTTTTGAATTTTCTTTTTTAAAATGTATAGAATGGAAAAGTAGTAAACATGTGTGCCAGTCAAAAGTTGTCCTACTTCTTTAGTTTCTAACTGGTTAACACTGACAACCTACGTGGGTAAATCCCCAAGTCTATAGTAAATCTTGTTCCGTGTATTAGTTTTAAGGATGTTACTTGTAAGAAAATGAATACCTCAGGGGGCAGCGCCCTGTTTCTTTGGACACTGCATCCATTTGAGAAAATATATGAGATTTATTCTTTATTTATTTATGGGTAGCATTCGACTTCACTCATCTCTAACAATTCCTCACAGAGCAGTATGATCTATATGTATCCATTTGTTACCTACTCAGGTATATGGGTGCTCCACCTCTCTTTTCCCGCTGCACATATTTTTCTTTATTTTTCCAGTAGATTTCCTTTTTCCCTTCGTTCGAATTGTTTGTATTCCTCAAGTCTATTTGAATCTTCGTTATATTTTTGTTTTATTTGGTATGTGACATGATGTTCCATACGTATCTATAGACAGTTACATGAGTCGCCATTGTCGTTGTATTTGTTTTCCTAATACTCAAACTTTTGTTATGGTTGAATTTACATAAACAGGAAAAAACATGTGGATCGGTATAACAAGAAATCATCGATACCGGTTTTGCTTAAAGCACATGTATCAACGGGATGACCAAAGCCAAATGGATTAGCATCACCATTCGACCATTTATATCGCCATTGTTAAAACTACAAGTAGATCGGCTTGTAACACTTGTAGGTATCGGCATAGGAAAAACGAGCTTGCATCGGCATCACCAATGCGTGTATTTGTTTTCGCAATACATATTCTTCTCTCATGAATGCAAATTTATTTGGATGTGAGGCGCTGCAGCGTAAGCACGTTCTGCAGCGGATACAATCACTGGGCTATGGCCGCGACGGAGCGCAACCTTATCGCACTGTAGCAAACGCGTCGCGTGTGTTCTGGTCGGGGGGNCTATGGCTTCCTGGTGGTGTCGTGAGTCTCATCGACAGGGCCCTGCTGTCGTAAACCAGCTCAGGGTAAACAGTGGCTAGCCCTCTCGTGGTGGTGTGCGCGGGGAGTTATTGCTGGGAAAAGTAGAGGGTGATGCGTGGGTTTTGTTTTAGGGAAAAGTGGGGGGAAATGATGCGTGGGTGTTGTTTTTGAGAAAAGTGGAGGGAAATGATGCGTGAGTGTTGTTTTGGGGAAAAGTGGGGGAAATGATACGTGGGTGTTGTTTTTGGGAAAAGTGGAGGGAAATGATGCGTGGGTGTTGTTTTTGGGAAAAGTGGAGGGAAATGATGCGTGGGTGTTGTTTTTGGGAAAAGTGGAGGGAAATGATGCGTGGGTGTTGTTTTTGGGAAAAAGTGGTGGGAAATGTTAATGTGTGGGAGTTATTTAGTGGGAAACTAGACGGAAATTTTGTGAGAGTTGTTGGTGGGAAAAGTGTAGGGAAGTGTTGATGTGTGGGAATTAGAGGTAGGAAAAGAAGGCTGAATTATTGATCGGAGGAGAATACTTTCAGAAAAAAGTAAAAAAAAAAAATTCAAAGCATGAACGTGTGAAAGTTAGGTGCTACTGGAAAATGCAATATGAAATTTGAAGTATCGTATTTGTTGGTAAGAAATATAGGGTGAAATGCAGATGTCTGGGAGGTATTTGTGGGAAATGTTTAATACAATATGGAGATATGAGAGGTACTGGTAAAAATTGTGCGAGACATACATGTATAGGTGTGGACATCGTTGGTGGCAGACTCGGAACAAAATTGGTTGTGTGTGCATTGTAAATGGAGCATGAGATACGAAAATATGGGGATTATCGCTGTAAAATGTTGCGCAGAGCATGGGAAGTGTAGATGGTAATTGAACGTAACTAACGATAAATATTGATGTTAGGTGAATAAGTACAGAAATGTGATATCAATTGCGAAGATGTGGGCGGTATAGATAGAAAGTAGCTACTGCTCGGAATATGGTAAGTGTGAAGGTTGCTGAGAAAAATGATCCAACTGAACAAAGTGAAAGATACCGATTCGATATAAGGCTCGAGAAAAGGAAATACAGCTTCACTAACGCGAAAAGCGTGAGGGAATTACTATTAAGAAAAGTAAAATGGACTACGGCATGTCTGTTACAAGCCAATTTGTTGAATATAATATTATCTCAAAATGTGATCTTCATCCATTGTATTTTTATCTACAGAACCATGAATCGCCTTTGCACTTTCTGCAATTACCGCGTCATCTTCAGTAGCTAATAAAAAATTGTAGGTATACTGGGAAAGCCCATTGGATGTAATTAGTCGATGGGGGGTTAGATAAAGCGGTCTTGCAATGCATACTAAATAAGGATGAGTGATACTTTGTAGCCACTGGTGAATCAATGGTCGTTATTTAAACTGCTGACTTCATTTCTATAACTCTACTTGTCTAACTATGGCACACTGTAGGTCTTTGTTTATAACATTAACAACCATTTTGTACACGACAGATTGCAAATACCGTTGTAACTGCGATGACGATACATAAAGAATCTTTAGTTGCCATCGTCTGGAAATTATTCAAGTTCATTTTTGTAATTGTAGAGAGACAGCTCCGCAAATTTCAAATGGAATGTTTTTTTATTTGATATCTAAAATTAAAGGCAATGCATATTTATTCTCTGCTTTGTTATGGAAACTTGTGATATCTACAGTATCTATAATGTGATGTTCACGTTGATTATTGTGACAACTTCCAGTTATTTAATATTTGTCATGAAGACAAACAGGCAAAAACAGTATTAAAATTACAGTATGAAGTGTTTCGCTACTCGAATTTTTGCCATTGAAATGGCGACTGCGATAATCGAATTTTCCGCTAATCGGTAATAGGTACGTTAATCTGGGATTTCCCATTTTTTTAATTTTTGATATTGCCTCTGTTAATTACAATTTTAATCTGAGAGTACAGTAAGTTCTGGTTAGAGATCATCACTTTTTTTGCAGCATTTTTCATTAGATTCGAACTTATGCGTCGATTCGTTCGATGTATGCACGGTATGACTACGTAAATGTAGCCCCACGCGCATCTTCGACTCCACCTCTTTTGCTTGCTGGCCAACTGTGACGTCATCTGGAGACCAAAACGCGTTCGTCCATGCACATTATAATCTCTTTACAGTTTTCATTTTCTCATTTGATTAAACGTTCTTTACCTGTCACAACGTATAACTAGTTCAATTAAATTTTTGCGATTTATTGCAATAATCCTATGTAGCTCTGCATGGTATGAAAACACTGCAAGCGAATCCTATGTAGTCTATCAAATGCATTGTTTTGCTGTATATTTTAACGTAGCGTATTGGCAAACAAGTCACATTGGACGTTTTATAGAAAGCATGAAACAAATAGGTACGTAAATTTTCAAAGAGTAGTTCCTCAATAAATGCTCTAACTACCGAGATATTATAGTCATCCTTAATTCTATCATAGACTACATTATCAACAGCATGTATTGTGTAGTCTATGATTTTATGTATCTGCTACAGGACAAAATAGGAAGGGACTGTTGACACACGTTTCGACTGAAACACGTAAATCAATTTGTAAATTTAAACGGGTTACCCAAAAACAGTTCTTACAATTTTTTCTGATAAGTAAAATGTTAGGTCTAGAGTTGGAAGTGATAACACCATTTCTTGCATAAATAAGTTATTGCAAATCTATAGTATATGCCAGTTGTAGGTGCTTCAAGTTAGGAAAGTTAAACTAGTAGACAGGTAGCTACCTCACGTTGCCCCCACGTTATACAACTGTACAATAGTGTGCAGATGCTAATTAAGGCATGGTGATATTAGTCTGATTATATAATTATTCTCGCTTATAGCTTCAGAGGATAAAATTTTGATGTTTTGCTCTCTTTTACGTTGATAGCTCCAAAGAAAGTCATTCTTTGCCCAAAGTGCACAGGAAAACTGTCGAAGACAGATGCAGCTAATTTACAACGAAGACATAGGCTGATTTATCGTCGTTGCGCGTAGATTTCTACCTTCACTCTCTTTTGCGTAAAAAAAACGGAACCAATCGACATTTGTTTTTTTGTTCTTGTTATTAACTCGCGCACACGGACGGCGCTAGCCGCGATTGAGGTGGTTCCATAGATATAGGTGGCGTTTTATAGAGCGAGATGCACAGAAGAATCGCAAACCGGTCAATGGTTGAGGCTACCTTTACGTAGATATTCCATAGATGTATCTCGGTATGTACATGTGAGGCAAGATTACACAGATCGAGTAAATGGAACTAAAATTTGGAAAATAAAAAATCACTGTACAGGACTTACGGTTCAAAACGTAACTCTCACAACCTTTAAATTTCTTTCTGTGAAGTTTCGTGTGAGTCATGAGCTGACTCCGGTGTGGACAATGCATTGGTGGGTGTTGGTTGAGATATTACCGATGCACATTAGGGACAGTACGGAAGCAAAGATGTCGTCGAGTTCCTCCCGTTAGGTGTGCTGTATGATCATTTTATGCGAATTTGTAAAACTTTCCTTACAGATTCACGTACTTTTCACGCGGTTCTTTGACTCTTCTGAACTAGTAGTCGCATTTCCCCACTTGAAAGAAACGACCACCCCCCACAGTTTTCCTTTTATCTTCGCGACCTAGAGCTGGCTCCCTCTTACTTTACGCGTTAGTTTGTACCGCCTCTCTCCCCCTCCATGCGTATGTATGAGCGTAGGAAACACGGTTTTTTATTTTTTTATACATATCTATTTGATTTTATTACCGCACCGTCGCCCTGCGACCGTTAACGTGGATCTCTTATCAGGTGGAAGGGGAGACAGTGCCAATTTGAGCAACACTGGACTGTGCCATGTTCCAAAAACCCTTACTTCCAGGCCAAGTCCAGCATCCCTCATACTTCCAGGATACGATAAAGGCAAGCACGGTCAGCTTTCCCTGAACCCCGCACGTACCATTCCTACCGAGACTACATTCCATTATCAATTTTCATGGGCGTGAGCGTGCCTTTGGCTACACGTTATCCTGTGTAATGATCTGCATCGATTCACTTCACACGAGAAAGCGCGCCAATTTGTCCGTAGTCTGTGAGACTGCGTGAAGAGCTACAGCTTTTGTAGCAGGTTGTATAGGGTCCCGTGATGACCAGCCTTAATCTAGCGCCTGTGTGACGTCAGGCAGGCAGAGTTAGTCGTTAAAGTTCTTACAGTGCGGTGCATCTTTATAGTTACTTTAATAAGGAGTTTGCTCGGCCGTCAAATATGATGGCAGGTGTGGGTGACGTGGGTTAAAATTACTTTGCGCAACAACTTCAGAGTTATTGTGGTTACTAATATGTATATTTGAGTTTATTTTATAAGCTACGGTCGATGCAAGTTCTATATAGACAATTGAGTGCCATAGAGCAGTGAGTGCATCATGTAGATGGCATCAACTTATGCTCGAGAAGCTAACCGTTCATTATAGACTATTGTGTATTATCTGTGTTCTATTACTCTGTTATCATATTGATGTTTGTGAATACAATGTCACTAAATATGATGCCTTCATCGCCTAAGGACGTTTAACCAAATATTTCCGTTATAACGGTAATCATAAAGGGAATCATTCACGAAGACCTCTTCAACAGGGAAGTTTGCTATTTTATATTCACAAGTTATCGCATGTCTTACTAATACAAGCTTGGGAAATATTTCATGTCTTACTAATACAAGCTTGGGAAATATTGCATGTCTTACTAATACAAGCTTGGGAAATATTGCATGTCTTACTAATACAAGCTTG
>LQNS02000303.1:17119124-17129232 GCA_001587735.2 Parhyale hawaiensis
TTGGGAAATATTGCATGTCTTACTAATACAAGCTTGGGAAATATTGCATGTCTTACTAATACAAGCTTGGGAAAATTCTCACTCGAAAACTGTTGGAGATTATCGGAATTTAGCTATTGTCGCCTCCTGTGTCCCTATGTCGGATATTAGCTATCAAGTTTGAATAAAATTGTGGCACTTAAAAACTTGGCAATACAGAAAGTGAGCTATTAATAAAATATTTAAGGATATGTAATTTTGGTCGCAAATTATTAGACTTATATACTTACTCTTTATTCTTTTCTTCAAATACAAAACATGAAAAACCTATTCACAAATTAAATAAAAAAAAACCTTCGAGAACTTGCCTGCTGAAAGCTTCACAGCTTATGTGGTCTATATCATAATATGAAATTAGCACTTGCATCTATACGAACTGCATTGCCTTTATGGAACAGATATGATGATTCGGTTGCATTCACAAAGTGCACATTAGCCAAATTGACATCAGTGATACAGTTCTACAGTATAGTGCGGTAGAAGTTAGAAATTTTCGAATGTAGCCCGAACGGCTTTCGTTCTACGGATGCCTAACCTATGATAAACAATCTATGAGTCTCGTACACAACAGCGCGAAATAATATACATGGTAAAAGTCATTTGGTCTTTTAAAAATTTAATAACACTTATTAGAATGGGAATGACGTTTAAAATAAGTAATACAACGAAATAACACTTTAAACCACAGATGAGTCAAATGTATCACAATCAGTAAAGCTTTTAGGCGTATTACAGTTCATATTATATTATCCTGTTAATAGTTGCAGTGACGTTCAGGATTGGTATTGTGCCAATACATAAAATCCTTGTACTTTGCCTTAAAAGAGAAATCAGACATAGGTTCTTTCAGGTTATCAGGTAGTGAATTAAAGCATCTTACAACTTGTAACTGTAGAGATCGTCTCTGCAGCTCTAATCTAGTAGTTGGATAATTAAATCTTGGTGGGCTAATTTCATATGCTTGGGTAGGCACCAACTCTCGAAAGTACGATTCGAATAGCTCACCTGCACCTGACACAGCACCGTCTAGCAATTTCATAAGGAAACTAGAGCACTGAGAGCGCATACCTCCGCCAAGCGAGGCAACGGTAGCAAAAAATTCAAATTGGCTCTGAAACCATAATTTTCTTTCTATGAACTCCAAAATATAATAATTTGTGCCTTTTGATAGCAATAACAGCTTGTGCAATTTTCTTGAAGATCCGTTCATAACTTTTTGAGTAAAACTGTTAACAGACGTTATGACAAACATGAGTCAAACATACAAACGAACCAACCGATCTGCACCAAAATGCAATCATTTATGTCTTTCAACATTACTAACATCCCCAATAAATTTCATAAAGATCCATTCTTTATTTTTTGAGTTACTGTGCTAATAAGCATAAAATTAAAAACAGTGACAAACGAACAAACGGATCATTACTAAAATTTGGTCATTTACTTTTTGTTATATACCTAACAACTCATATTAATTTAATCACAATCCATCAATAACTTTTTGAGTTATGGCATTGAGAAAAATGAGACAAACAAACAAACAAACGGATGGACATATCTTCACCAAAAGTTAATCATCTGTGGCTTCTAATATACCTAACAATCCCTGTAAATTTCGTCCAAATCAGTTCATATCTTTTTGAGTTATCTTGGGGACAGACAGAGAGACAGATAAACAAACAGGCAGACAAACACGACGAAAACATAACCCCTTGACTGAGGTAATAAACAGTCGTACACTTTCTGGAGTTTGAAAAGTTTCAGCTCGTTATACATTGAATTTGCTGACATCATCGGCACGTTATTATGGTTTCTTCTGACCTGCAGTATCGCCCTAAGTAGCTACATCATTCACCGCCACTACTCGCGGTCGAAGTAGCTGGTATGATGAACCTCCCCAGAGTATTATCCCCTGAATAAAATGGGGATAGACAAGCGCATAGTATAAAAGGATGAACGATTCACGTTACAAGTACTTTCTGATAGCGCAAATAGCTCCTCTTGCCATTAGTACCTTGGAACAAATATCAATACCTCCGCCAAGGAGGTTATGTTTTCGTCGGGTTTGTCTGTCTGTCTGTCAGTTTGTTTGTCTGTCTGTCACCAAGATAACTCAAAAAGTTATGAACCGATTTGGATGAAATTTACAGGGATTGTTAGGTATGTTAGAAGGAACAGATAATTAACTTTTGGTGAAGATATGTCCATCCGTTTGTTTGTTTGTCTGCCTCATTTTTCTTGATGCCATAACTCAAAAAGTTATGGATGGATTTTCATGAAATTAACATGAGTTGTTAGGTATATAACAAAGAGTATATGACCAAATTTTGGTAATGATTCGTTTGTTCGTTTGTCACTGTTTTTAATTTTATGCTTGTTAGCACAATAACTCAAAAATAATGAATAGATCTTTATGAAATTTATAGGAGTTGTTAGTAATGTTAAAAGACATAAATGATCAAATTTTGGTGCAGACCGGTTTGTTCGTTTGTATGTTTGACTCATGTTTTTCATAACGTTTGTTAACAGTATAACTCAAAAAGTTATGAACGGATCTTCAAGAAAATTGAACAAGCTATTATTAATATAAAAAGGCACAGATGATTGGATTTTGGAGTTTGTACAAAGAAAATAATGGTTTCAGAGCCAATTTGAATTTTTTGCTACCGTTGCTTCACTTGGCGGAGGTATGCGCTCTCAGAGTGCTCTAGTTAATATTATACGATGGAAATTATAGCGGCATTGCTCATCGCAGTTTCCTGCTTTGGTATATGAGAATTTGCATCAGTCCGCAGCTGGAGACGGCTGAGGTCTTTCGGAAGCAGACGTTCACAAGATGAGAAATTTTTGGGTAGCGGTTGGCTGAAACGCGGAGCAAGTTTTATCAAGCGATCAGAGGCTTCGCTGTGCTAATGGATGTGGCCGGAAGATGAATGGATGGCGGCTGCAGGATCCTAAAGGCTGAAATTACTCCATTTAAAAAAGTCAGAAATTATTCATTTGTAATGCAAATATTTCGGAATTCGATGCGGTTGTGAGAAGTTTGAACGGCTATATTAATATTATGTGTATGGTATAGGTCAGCAAGCGTCCTTTTCTAGGAAGGAAGATTGATGATGAAACAGATCATTCATTCGGCGTCTGCCGCTGCCCGCAGTGTCGGGTTGCTTATTTCTTAATTTCTGATAAAATTTGCCAATGAATATAGCCTAGACCAAAGGTTTTTAGGTTCAGGTATTGTATGTGCATGACCTACCTCAAAGTTTGGTTGAGCTAGAATAGGTATTTCACTGAAGATAGGCACACACTTTATTTTCCAAACTGGCGGCACATTTTCTTCTATATGTGACTTCCTCTGGCGATCAAGCCCTCCCGCCTCATACACAAATACCAACACACCTACATATTTTTTCTAATGAATTCTAATGAAACCCGATATTCCTATTACTCTCTTTGACTTACCGTTACCTAAATAGTATTATTGCTCTGGGGGGGGGCGTTGTTAACTGCCATATAAGTGTACAAAGGCGGGAAGATGATACGTTCTTATATTGTCTGAAAAAATATGTCTCGGTATATGAAGCCTATATGCCTTAGAGTACATGCTAGGATAGATTAACTAAGTGGAGGATAGGTTCGGTACAGGCAAAATATGTGTATAACCTTACTTGTAGTCACGCTTGTGCGTGAATCTCAGTTTGGTCACATACTATATTGGCACCGATATGTGCCTCTAGCTCCCATTCACTAGCACGGGGCTCACACCGGTTGGAAACGCGCTGTGAACGGTGTTGGCAACCATAGTTGCGAACTGTCTCGTGGTATCGAAGCGTTCGCAAGGCGTCCACAACAACCGGTGGCAAGAGTTTCGCAACGTGTTGGTAACCGGTTGGCAACGTCTTTGGAAACTCCTTTCGAAAGGCCTGCTGGAAAATCCCATTCACACTGTCTTTCAACGCCGTTCGCAACAGCGTTTGTAGAAAATTGTTTGTTTTGTGGTCACTCTTCATATGAAAATCACAGGTCACAGGGATGACAGCCGAGGGCAGTGAACTCAGTGTTGCTTGATAGTATACAGATAAGTCCGGGTTGATAGTATACAGATAAGTCCGGGTTGATAGTATACAGATAAGTCCGGGTTGATAGCATACAGATAAGTCCGGGTTGATAGTATACAGATAAGTCCGAGTTGATAGTATACAGATAAGTCCGGGTTGATAGTATACAGATAAGTCCGGGTTGATAGTATACAGATAAGTCCGGGTTGATAGTATACAGATAAGTCCGGGTTGATAGTATACAGATAAGTCTGGGTTGATAGTATACAGATACGTCCGGGTTGATAGTATACAGATAAGTCCGGGTTGATAGTATACAGATAAGTCCGGGTTGATAGCATACAGATAAGTCTGGGTTGATAGTATACAGATAAATCGGTTTGTATGGATTTTTTGTTTTCAGTATGGATTTTAGGAGTAGGAAAATTTTAGCTAATACACGGATATTTTCTGATGTTTAACGGAAAACCTAAAATATATTCTACTCCACGGAACTAATGTTAATAAAAAAATAAAACTTGTCGTCACAAAAAAGTGTCAACCTTTACTTTGCTAGAAGCCAGTGTGACACTGTTTGGCGGTGGCGTAGGCGTGGAATTGAATACAGGAAGCTAACATGTAAGTAGTTAGGTGAAAAGCTTTTTATGATAGTTATGGAGCAAGCTCATTGCTATGAATAGCCTATTCGAAATGTTATTAATTATTACCCGCAAACAAACTGAGCGAGGTGATAATGTTTTCGTTAAGATTTAAGTGTATATGTTTGTATTTATATGTATATATTTATATGTATATATTTATCTGTCCACCCAACAAATGGCCGAAGGAGTTGCGCTATGTTCATAATTTTTTGCTGGGAGTCTGATGGGTTGCTCTCGATGTGCCCCATGAAAAAAAAAAGGGATTTGCTGACCATAAAAAATGACGGCAATGAATTTCGTTTCCCACCCAGAAACAGGTAGAAGGAGTTGAGCTATGTTCAAAAAAATTTTCAGCGGGTCTGTTGAGTTGCCCTCGAAGTGACCCATTCCAAAAACTGGGATCAACTGGCCATAAAATATGATGGCGATGAGATTTACTCCCTCCGCGGGTGATGGTCTTACGCTGCGAGGCGTTCTAGCTTTTACTGTAATGAGTGCCCCTTATTGGTTAGCATTAAATAAAGCCGGGCGTTTCATTATGACGGACCGAAGTTAGCAGCAGTATAAAAAAAATGTATTATTTGTGAAAATTTATTGATTTCTTTATTGGACCATGTTATGTTATTCATGGCAATGGTGTGTGAAAGATAATATCGCGAAACGTCCGCCGATGCTCTGGCGGCACACCTTCAATCGATGGTCAAAATTTTTTATGTCGCTCTCCGTAGTTGACCCTCGATCTCACCAATATGCCTTATTATTTCATCCTTCAGCTGTTGAACTGTTGTTGGCTGGTTGGCACAGACCTTACTTTTGAGATGACCCCAAAGGAAGAAATCTTAAGGCGTCCAGTCGCACGGTTGTAAAGGCCAACAGATTTCGCTGTTGCGAGAGATAATGCGACCTGGGACCTTCTCATTCAGTACAGCCATTGTTGAATTGGCTGTGTGGCGACGTTCTGTTGGAACCACAAATCTTCAACATCCACAGCATTAAACTGAGGCCGCAAAAAGTTGGTTATCATGACGCGGTATCGCTCACCTGTCACCCTAACAGAATTCCCGGAAACCCCCTATGCAGAACATAGAAAATTTTGATCGAGTGGAGGTGTGCCGTCGAAGCCTCGGTTGACATTATTTTGGCAATACTATCTTTCACACATAATTGCCATAAATCACACAATATGATACAATAGAAAAATCAATAAATTTTCACGAATAACTCTTATATAATGCTGACTTCGGTCCGTCCTAATGGAAGACTCTTTAAAAGTGCACTTCTTCTGAACTCAGACTACAAGTTGCCCTCAAAACTGCGAACCTTTTCTCTCTCTGTTTTTTTCGCTAGTACGTTGTCAACAGGGGTTACAACAACGCGTTGCCAACACCGTTGGAAACACCATTGGCAACGGGGCTTCCAACCATTGTGAACTCGGCATAAATATGAGGGAATTAGTGATACTTGGAACTGTCGCTTATAAGCTTAGTTGATGGTTAGATTCCTACAGAGGTCAACCAATCCACTGTAATTTAGTGGCACTTTGCTATGCGCACGCTGGAAGGGGATGAGTTGAGGTGAATATATCGATATTCTGATTTTTTCTTTGCATGCGAATGAAAATGACTTGCAGAACCCATGAAATTACGAGGATACATATATATATATTTTATCGTATCTTAACTGCTTATAGCAACGAGCGAAATTGTTACTTTTGTCACGCCATTTTTTTTTGGCTTGTCAAATGCCCTAAATACGTATCTATTTTTCTATGACTGTTGTGGAATTTTGCAATGTTATTGATGACCGTTTGAGTGTTGCTGTAGATAATTTGAGTTTCGTGAGCGATAAATTGTCCTGCAAATGGTATAATAGCGGATAAATTGTGTCCCTTGTTACACCGAAGGCGTAACGGGCGGGCGGACAGATCACAGGCAGCAATAAATACAATTACGATGCCAATTATTATTATTCACTACGACGCCAATACTCACCCACACGACTGTGTGTGTACGTATGTGCGGCCTCTTGCATATGTCAATAATAAAACTGAATTTGAGTTTGTCATTTGCGGCGCAGGTTAAGTGACGTGCGCTGCAGTTTGCCGATAGGTCACCTGAATTACCAATGAGCTCGTTTAATGTCATATGTGATATTTGAACCAGGGAGCGACGGAGCCGATATCGGCGTACATGTTTACTGAACATGAAACTTATATCTTAGTTCTGTATTTGAGTCAAGTGGCCAACTTTGTTGATAAAAGAGTTTTGTTTTGTGTCACATTTCCACCTTAAAAAAATCATCCAACGTCCTTCCTGTGTTATACGGAGACGCCCCAACCCGTACAGTAGTTGTCTTCCGTGCTCCTTCTCTCTACTTGTCACGACGATTTCTTCAGTTTCTTCTTTTTTCCAATTTGTTCCCATGAATTGTAGGGTCCCGTTTTTTTTTAAATACGACACGTTCTTTCCTTTTCTTCCTTTGACATACCTTGTAGCTTTTACAGAGGCTTAACCCTATCTTACCCAGACTGGACCATCTCGCTAGCAAGGGAGTTTTCCCGTAGAAAGAATCCGGCCTTGCTGCAGACACCATAGTCTGCGCAATACAGGGTTTGGCTTGTGAACCAAACATAAACACGTTAAAAATATTAACTATATTTTATCTCCTTGCTCTTCAATATTTTAAATATTACTCATATTTGATATTCAATGGAGTTCTTAATTTCTAGATGTGTTCCTCGCACAAAAAAAATATATATGTATATATATTGCCCACCCTCGCGCGAATTTAGTTGCAAATAGTTTTTCATTTATTTTCTGAAGGCATCATCGACTAGGACAGTGGATATTATGCGTCTGCTAACATACACCCGCTAATAGGGCAATAGGAACATACCGTAGCCTGTGTGCACTGGGCTGAGTACCGCAGTTAGCCAAGTACCTACTTTACAGTTCGCTTAACGAACTGCCAGTGTCACTAATTCTGTATCTGGTCCGGAACTTCGGTCGTCAGCGTTGTTGTCGCTACTTTGGATCGACTCGTGGTGTTAATCCAAAGTCGAATACTATTGAGACAGCCTCAGGCGGAGTGTGATTTAGTTTGAGGTTCTCAAACTTTCAAGCGTAATCGATTTGGGATTAACATCGGAGAGTTTGTAAGAAATAAATAAATAAAAAACAGCGCCACTACTCCTGACTACAGTTCTGACTAAGTTAAAGCTAATTAAACTAGCTTATCTCGATACAACTGATCCCCAGTTGATGACAAATGCAGGTACTTATGAATAATTTGAGGTGCTGGTTACTGGTTAGTAGCTGTATTCAGCCCAACGCAAACGGTATGCTTTAAAGTGTAGATCTAAGTTTATCTACGGAGACTCCTGCTTATACATTGACCTTTTCAACATTATATTGACTTTTTAACATTTATATATGTATATTGAAACATAAACATATAGCTTTCTGCGTGTAGCCATATTATGAGATACTTTTTACTTTACTATAAATTTTGTAATTTTATACTTGTAAGTTAGGCTCGGCTTGGTACACAAGCGTGGCGTTCCGTACTCCAATTTGTATACCTTCATTGAGCTAAGTTTGATATTTACGATATTTGTTCTGTTGGTCCCTGCGCAGTTGTAAGTAGCTGTCGACGTACAAGAGGCGTAGGACTTGGTATCCACACTTAGATGCCTCGAAATTGCGTGCATTTTTGTCTCAAAACCGAAACACGCAAGTGCATCATAAATATGCTTAGTGCACTTTAACTAACTCCACCGTAACTAGAGTAATAATCATGTATTATCTTGCATACAGTAGTTACACTTAGCGAGTTATTCCTTTTACCTTAATTGTAAAATAAAACAGTTCAAAAATTGATAGAAAAGAGAAAGAAGCCAGCTCGGTGAGAGTCCGAGAATCACTGTCAGCCATGGACAGATTTGTCATTCCTCCGCAACGCGGACTTGGAAAGTTAGCTAGAGTGCATCATGATGATGCATATAGGGTCTTATATGATGCACGTTGATGATGCACTTATATGTTTCGGTGTTTTGACAAAGCCGATGATGCACCAAGATGCATGAAAAACGTGTAAAATTGATGCACCTGAAGAGACGAAACTTTGAATTACCGCGTCTCGCTTCGCACGTGTAACAAAACTGCAAATCTTTTGTTCACTTTTTTTGTGGAAATGTTTTTTTTTTCTGAATGAAATATGTTTTTCTCTCTTCGGTGGTGACACACCAAACTACGCCATGAAACACCTACGTGTATCAATTTTTTTTCAGTGCGTGTTAGCAATACAGTGAACTAGTTCACTTCTTTGAATATTCTGGAAACAATACTTGGCAATACAGTGAACTAGTTCACTTCTTTGAATATTGTGGGAACAATACTTGGCGAAATTGGCTTATCGTCGTAGCTTTTGGTGTGTTAGAGTAGATTTCCTAACTTTCAGTGGGTTTTCTTTTTCTTACGCCAATGCTTAAATAGTAGTATTTACCTTTACCGGGATGTCCACTGCATGGCTGTAGTTCCTGATGTGTGCAACAAGACTGATAGAACCCGGTGATCCCCTACCTAAAGCCCCCCTACGAGCTGCAGGAAACGCCCCCCCCCCGCCCCCAGGAACAGCTCGAACTACAATACAGCGCACAAGAAGGCGGTTGGGAATGCAATCAAAGGTGTTGTGTCGCTGCTTTGGTCGATCATACTTGAGTTTATTGACGCCTGGAATTTGATGATATTCTCGCTACAAAGAGATCGAAATGTTCATGCGATTCCCAGCATATTTTGGAAGGGTGGCCGGGGCCCGTGGTGTCGGTGGGAGAGATCTGGGCGGTGCTCGGGTGCCAATGTGAAGAGAAAATGTTTTGAAGGCAAGTAATCGAAAATAATGTAGATCTCGGCATTGTGGTGCACGGTTAGTAATGGAGTAGTAGTTGGTCTACTTGGCAGATCCGCGTGCCAGCTTGGCTAAGGTCGGAACAGTTTATGTTACTGGTAATGGAAATAGTGATCGTGAAGATACAAATAGGTAAAAGAACAGATGCAAGGTTTCTGTGCTCATTTTAGGAGCAGTGGGCGGAGTCATAATTGCTGTTTGTCAACCCACGCCAAAGGGCCGCCGCGTATACACTCGCTTAGTAGCATAGCTGAGTATCAAGATTTAAGATCAGCACATATTTTGACAAAACGTTTATATGATTTCTCCACAGTTCTAAAAACTAGTTTTTGATTCACATTTATTTTATTGAGAACTATTCTAGAGTAGAAGTAAAAACAGGCTACATAAAATGCGACGTTTCGGCAGTCGACAGCTGCCATCATCAGGCTAGTTAAAATCTGAAACAAATGATAAGCTAACATG
>LQNS02000303.1:17129463-17139502 GCA_001587735.2 Parhyale hawaiensis
TTTTGATTCACACTTATTTTATTGAGAACTATTCTAGAGTAGAAGTAAAAACAGGCTACATAAAATGCGACGTTTCGGCAGTCGACAGCTGCCATCATCAGGCTAGTTAAAATCTGAAACAAATAATAAGCTAACATGAATAAAGGATGAAACATTACAAAAACTAAATCTGAAGCACAAAATACTGGAGCTGCTGCTGAGTATCGAGAGAGAAACTCTTGTGAAATCGCTTCATTCACTAACCCTTCTACCGACAGCTCATATTATTTTTTTATTGAAGCGTTTGGTAAGAATGGAATAACGTATCTTGCGCGTTAATATTACGGCAATGAAGCGTTGCTATTACACTGCACGTGTGAATAGTAGCTACTCTGTTGCTGAAGTTATATTCATGCGTTGTGTTTTATTTTGCGATGCAATAATACTACAATGGCATGTAAATTTCTTTTGCATTAATTCTCTAGTTGCAGACCACAAACATAGTGTAACTTAGAATTGGTTGTGCATTCAGTAGTACTTATTACCTCTGCCAGGAAAGTCATGTTTTTATCGAGTTTGTCTGTCTATTTGTTTTTCTGTCGCCAAGATAACTCAAAAAGTTATGGACGGATCTTTATAAAATTTACAGGGCTTGTTAGGCATGTTGGGACTAATAGATAATTAACTTTTGGTAACAATCCATCCAATTTCTTGATTGTTTGTCTGCCTCTTTTTAGGGACAGATTTTCATGAAATTTATATGAGTTGTTAAGTATATCATGAAGATTAAATGACTAAACTTATTTATTGCACTTTTTTGTCTCTGCGTTTGATTTCATGTTTGCTATCGCGAAATGACTCAAAAAGTTATGAACAGATCTTTCTGAAGTCTACAGAAATTTTTAGAAACGTAAAAATCTGCTTGTGTGTTTGACTAATGTTTGTCAGCAACGTATCTCAAAAAGTTATCAACGGATCTTCATGAAATTTATAGGAAGTCTTAGCGATGCTGAAAGACACAAATGACCAAATTTTGTAATGATCTGTTTGTCCTTTTGCTTGGTCGACTAAACTTCGTCAGAATATAATTCAAGAAGTTACGGAAGGATCTTGAAAAAAGTTACGAAAGCTGTTATTACTGCCAAAATTACCTGATTTGTGCGCTAATAAAGAGGAATTCATTGTTTCAGAACCAATGTGAATTTTTCTTTAACCTTGCATTGCTTGGGGGAGGTAGGTATGCGCACTCATAGCCTACATGTGTTCTAGTTTCTACGCTTCCAAAACTTTTTTTATATTCCATAGCTGCAGTTCACCAATAATAGTACCTCAGAGTTGGGCATCACTTGGTTTTTCAGCGTCAATATTTGGAAATCATATCCCGCAATGCAATTATGACAAAAGCAGCACGTACGCACGTGCACGGGGCGAATCCCTCGCACGGCCTGCCGCAACTTCTGTCAAATCACAAAGATAATTTCCCATTTGGACATGCAATTGTGTAGCCATTGTCAGCTGCCTGTTGCACAATTTTATCGATGAGAGAAAATTGCGAGAGTTGATTTCGGCAATTTAGAGCCGCGCGCGCATCATTTGCTGCTGCAGTGAACATCGCATCGCGCGGCCGCGCCTCGCGCATCTCAGGCGTGAAATGTTGCCACATCGAGGCGCTAACCGGCCGGAATATAGCGGGAAACTCGCGACGCGCCGTGTGGCAGTCCCGCTAACTCGAAGCTCTCTCGATGTGTCCACGTTGTAACTTTGGTGTTCACAAAGTCCCTGTCCCGTGTCTGACAAATTCTTATTCTATTTTAGGTATTGTTCCTCTTCCCAAAAGGCGCACCATATGTTAAAGTTAGTATTAAGATAGTTAGACCTTTAGGACGTCCTTTTCTTTTCGCACCCACTCTGCTTTTTTCGACCTCCATACTTCATTGCTTTTTACTGCTCTTTTTTATTCTTTGCCGATTGGATCTCTCATCACTGCATCTGATAGCTGAATTGGTAACGCTTATGACGTGTTGTCATAGATCCACACACTAATTAACCAATAGCTATAGTGTATTTTTATATGTCGAGACAGACTCCTATCCACCTGCGCAAGTCGACACAACAATAATTGACCTTGCGGTGCAAATAGTTTGACGAGACATGTTGCTGATGCGTCACTGGGATGCTAAATACGATGCAGGTTAAGGCATCATAAAGAATCATATTAGGTATATTTTCAGAGACAATGTCATAACTCATCTCCAGATTAACACACCAATTGCTTTTATGTTATAGTTCAAATTATTTGGAATCTAACTACCCGCGCCGTCTTTAAAATAGGGTGAAAGTCAATCAGGTGTACAAAACACCCGTTTTCTTTGCTCTTACCTCATTTTTAAAAGATTTCTCAACTGCTACTTGGAAAATTCTGTCTGTACTCTTGAACATTGATAATCAGGCATCAACTAACCTGTCTACCAGCACCTACCGCCTACATCTCATCCATTAATAAATTTTTTAGGGGAAGCATCTCAATACAGAATTTTCAATGGTTTATCAAAAAATTTTGGGCATAATCACGTTATGATCCAGAGGTTGCAACCGGGTGTTCTCGTATCCTCTTCGGGTGCGAGCTGACCTTTTAGGGGGAATTAAGTTAAGTAAAGTTGTTGCACAGACGTAGCATCGATTTCATTCTTTTCCTTAATAATAATTCTTAACTTTGTGGGGATGCGAAAACACATAGAAATGGCTCTTGCGGTGCCAGACGCAGAAAAGGTAGCGACCACTCTTATACTACGTTGAAAAAAAAAAAAACTTTTCAGCTGGGAAGTAGGTCAGTTATAGTCACTGATTATAGCTATGTATGGTATCTCTAAGATACAACTTTACAGGGGACGCAGGGATCAACCAACCAAGTATGTTTTCAAGAAAGCATGCAACCAACTAACCGACCAACAAAGCTGAGTTTTGTTATATATATATTGGGATGCAGTCTCACTGACGCTCGTGTGTGTGTCTCACCTTGCAGGTCAAAGCATTAAGTGGGCACACTTCCACGTGCCGACATGGGTCAAGCTCGGCGACAACGCATCACTAACTTGCAAGTTCGACTTGGAGGGGCAGAAGTTGTACGCCGTCAAGTGGTACAAAGACGGCCGGGAGATCTACAGATATGTACCGGCAGAGCGACTCGCTCAACAGGACTTCCCTATGGCCGGTGTCGTTATTGATGTGAGTATAGGACCGTGTGTGGTGGTGTAAGTATAGGACCGTGTGTGGTGATGTGAGTATAGGGCCGTGTGGGGTGGTTTGAGTATAGTGCCGTGTGTGGTGATGTAAGTATAGGACCGTGTGGGGTGGTTTGAGTATAGGGCCGTGTGTGGTGATGTAAGTATAGGGCCGTGTGTGGTGATGTAAGTATAGGACCGTGTGGGGTGATGTGAGTATAGGGCCGTGTGGGGTGATGAGTATAGGGCCGTGTGTGGTGATGATGTGAGTATAGGGCCGTGTGTGGTGGTGTGAGTATAGGGCCGAGTGTGGTGATGATGTGAGTATAGGGCCGTGTGTGGTGATGATGTGAGTATAGGACCGTGTTTGGTGATGATGTGAGTATAGGGCCGTGTGTGGTGGTGATGTGAGTATAGGGCCGTGTGTGGTGGTGATGTGAGTATAGGGCCGTGTGTGGTGCTGATGTGAGTATAGGGCCGTGTGTGGTGGTGATGTGAGTATAGGGCCGTGTGTGGTGGTGATGAGAGTATAGGGCCGTGTGTGGTGGTGATGAGAGTATAGGGCCGTGTGTGATGATGATGTGAGTATAGGGCCGTGTGTGGTGGTGATGTGAGTATAGGGCCGTGTGTGGTGGTGATGTGAGTATAGGGCCGTGTGTGGTGATGATGTGAGTATAGGGCCGTGTGTGGTGGTGATGTGAGTATAGGGCCGTGTGTGGTGGTGATGAGAGTATAGGGCCATGTGTGGTGGTGTGAGTATAGGGCCGTGTGTGGTGGTGATGTGAGTATAGGGCCGTGTGTGGTGGTGTGAGTATAGGGCCGTGTGTGGTGGTGATGTGAGTATAGGGCCGTGTGTGGTGGTGATGAGAGTATAGGGCCGTGTGTGGTGATGATGTGAGTATAGGGCCGTGTGTGGTGGTGATGTGAGTATAGGGCCGTGTGTGGTGGTGATGAGAGTATAGGACCATGTGTGGTGGTGTTTGTATAGGGCCGTGTGGGGTCATGTGCTTGCTGAAGGCTATTGGCCCTTGTGTTTATTTTGATATACGTGTTTATATATTTTACGTGTAGTGATGTTCTTGATAGTTATTGGCCTGTGTGTTTATTTTTATGTATGCAAAATTACGACGTGCGGTGATGTATTGGATGGTGTTTATTGGATGTATATATTATGAAGTATTGTGGTATACTTGATGGAGTTTATCGACTGTTTAGTTCGTGCTGTACTATAGATATGTATCGGGTTTGACTGCAATTGTACGTCGATGTCATTTGTTGAGACCGCTGCGTTACAGCGAAGCGAGTGCCGTGATGTGTGGCGATACGTATTATGCCACTGATGTGTTAACCCTTGGCATGTGCGTTGGGTTTCGTGGTATTTGTATGTACTGCTAATGCGGGTCCATATTGCCTAATTACAGTAATACTTTGCAGCAATACAATTTACCGAAATTGTTTGTCTGGCGATGTGTAAATGTTGTATTCGGTGGTTATGAACAATCCTGTGCGTTGCCGTAGTTTGGTTTGGCATTTGAGCGTCGTTATGGTAAGGTGGTGTAAATGCCATGACGCGGCCGGGCGTAAATAGTTCGACGCATTCAAGTGACGTGAGGCGAGCATGTTGCTATGAGCATTATTCTATCCTGGTACGCGAGCGAAGTTATCGATAAACTTGTTATATAATATCTAGGATTCGACTACCAATAGACAATGTACTCAAGGGTATTTGAAATTAATAGTTGTGTTTTGTTGAGCACGTACTTTAAAAGTGATGTATTGAAAGTAACATATAAGTAAATAGTTTACAATTATACCCTGACTTTACTTAGAGTGAACATTGCACAACAATAAGGCCCCGTGCGCACATGTCCCACACTACACCACGCAACACCGCTCAACACGTGTGCTTGTAGACAAGACGCGACACACGGTGCAACAAGACTGAGATCTGACTCACTGTTATATTTTCTTATGCATTAATAAAACTTATTGGTAATTTATATTGTTGCTATTGAATATATAATATTACTAACGGATTTTGAGTGCTAAATTGAGGCATTTGGCAGCTCCTGACTTAATCTGACTGGATTTATTTCGAAATATAGATGTGCAGGACTTATTTTTTTTAATTCAACTGTACCGCGTACGTTGTTAGCAGTGCTATTGTAAGTAATATGACAAACCTAAGTTTATTCAAATGACATTGGATTCTTGTGTGAGCGTATGAACAAAAGAAATACAGATATAAAGCTGAATTTATTGAAAAACCACTAGCGTGTTGCGTGGTGTGGTAGATACATGTGCGAACGACCTTTCAACACGTGTTGTTTGGTGTTGCGTGGTGTGGCATGCTGTGGTACATGTGCGAACGAGGCCTAAATTTAACTCTACGGAATTAAAGACCAACATTTAAGTTACTCTGCGG
This sequence comes from Parhyale hawaiensis, assembly GCA_001587735.2. Classification (NCBI taxonomy): domain Eukaryota; kingdom Metazoa; phylum Arthropoda; class Malacostraca; order Amphipoda; family Hyalidae; genus Parhyale; species Parhyale hawaiensis. The sequence goes on from LQNS02000303.1 coordinate 17,135,089, forward strand.
GTTGCTGCATGGTAGTTGTTTTATTTCTCTATGATAGAAAACTAGCAGATTAACAAGACCAAAATGTCATTTACGCTAAGTACTTACAGCGTAGTTGTGATAGTTCTCTTTGACTAAATAACCGGTCGTGTTGTCCAGTTGATAGTATTCTGTAGACAATGCCCGTCCAAATAGAATGCGATCTCATGTGTTTAAATCAAAGGTCATTTATATGACTATTATTTGTTGATTTTATCCGCTTCAAATATACTTTCGTATTTCCAATTATTATTAGCTACTATTATTCATCTTTCGCTTACGCATTTCTTTCGTTGCTTCCTCTCCCGCTCCTCGCTTCCCTTGGCGTTATTCCTTTCTATATCGTTCGATTGGTCTTCGCTGTACAGCCATATTTATTTATTTATTATGTTCACATGCACCCTCCCTTAAAAAAATTGTTTATAATTTTTTCCATGTGCGCATATTCGCTCATTCGCCCGCCCACATTCACTCATGACTTTTTTGCTCAAACTGCGCAATCTCTCTTATTCTTTCCATTAACATTTACAGACTCTTCACCATTACTCGTTTTTACCTTCACTTTACTTAATTCTGCGCTTTACACATTTTCTTTCAACAGTCCAGTCACTCACACTTCATTTCACAGTCTCTTTACTATCTCCTTTCATTTTTATTGCTGTTTAACTTTTTTTCCGTTTAGATTCCCGTTTTTCACCTACTTTCATTATTTTTTACTTTCATATATTAACGGTCCCTTCGCTGCTTCATTCTATCTGCGAATTCTTTTCTCGTTTATCTTCTTATATGCATTGCTCTTTCGCTACAGTTTTATTTCATTGTTTTCTATTTTTCTTTATGCATATTTATTTTAATTTCCTGTCGTCTTCCATCAGTATTCCTTCCATATTTACTGTCTGCTTTTTACTGCCTTCTTCGTTATATCATTTCCTGTTTTCCTCCATCATATCCCCCTTCCTATTTACTGCCCTTTTCCTGCCTCACCTTTTTCTATTCCCTTCCCCCCTCCCACATAAGCAGGCCCCCCCCGATGCCACCACAAACCAGCAACTTTTTTAATAAATACACACAAGTTGGGCGGCCGCACTGTGGCAGAACTGAATACACAGTCGGGGCTAAATAGACTCGCCCTCTGCTCCTCGTATATGAGCGTCTGATGCTGCTGCTGCTGCTACATCCACTTCATGCGTCTTACTCTACACACTCTCAAATTATGGCAGTATATAAACTCCCTGGAACGTGCAATATTACACAGACAGAAGCAATGTTCTTCAGTGATATTCCAGACCTGTATCATCCTAATTTTCCTTAGTCTAATACTGAAGGAACCTCTAGAATTTCTACAGAACAAAAGAATTGTTCCTCAATTATGATGCCCTCGGCCCCCAACGAAGGTTGTAAAATGTCCCAAGTCAGGCAATGACTTGGGACATTTTACATTTTTTTACCTTGAGCCTGCGAACAGCAGCAGTTAAAATTTGAACTTGTTTCTCGTATTGTTCCCTTCCCAAATCGGTATCCAGGATACCTAGGGGATGCTGTGTTTTTCCCCTATCTAATCAATCCCCATAGAAGCAATTGGTCTGGAGGGTCTTGATCTAATACTCACAAAAGCGTCACGGTCGTACAAGGTAACTAACTAACGGATGGACAAGCAGAATTATAGTATAGATAGACTGGAGTACCCGCGCTGTCAAAAATGGCAGTGAGGAATTTGTGAAAACCCGTCTTCATTTAACGTACTTTGGTGACTAATATGTATCTGGAGGCTACGTTACCACGCCTGACTAAAATAATCATAAGAGATGAACTCTCTCTCTTTCCATTCATCTAAGCAGCACAATCGCCCCCCCCACCTTAGTTGACTCGCAAAAAAAAAAAAAAACTTACAATAGCCAGTAGCTAAGCATTACTGAAATTTCCTGCCGCGTATCCTAGTTACCGAAGAACAAGCCTTCAGTGCATCTAAGTTTTTCAAACTTTTCAAACTTTTCAAAGAAAAACGGCAAGCTGGAAGAAATAATTGTGTCTACTGTCCCGTGAGTGCACCGTAGCCATGATACTGCCTTTCAAGCCTAAATATCTGCTTGATTGAAGTGCTGAAATTTTGGCCTATGTTGCTCAAGATGCGGGCATGAAATAAATACACACAGCGTTTTATTATATTAGGATTATCTATATGAATCATTATGTAAACTCATGGTGGCTGAATAAACCCGCCCGTTGCTGCTCCTCAAATAAGTGTGGAGCAACAGTCTAGGTGCGCAATATATTACGCCCTTTTTATTGTGTGTACTTAGATCTTAGAAATCATTGCGAATTATGCGGGCACAGTGTGGTAAGTGCGAACTTTCGAATTGTGCATACAAATAATTGAGAGACGCAGTTGCGACTAACTAGACTCATCCCTCTCTTGCTTGTGTGGCGGTCATTTCCCGGAGCGTTTTCTACTTCACGCCTGCGGTTCCTAAACGGTTCGGCACGCGTACAGGCGGATAGCGCGGTATTGCTATGGTGTACCGCGAGAAACTTATTATAGCTTGAAACATTTTGTACAGTAGTTATTTCTATGACAGTATTCTTAGATGTTAAGCACCGTGGTAATGAACGCATAAAATTATTAAGTAAAATCAGTCTGCTGTTTCGGTACAAAAAAGTGCACTGAAAGATTTTAATTGGTTCAGAAGCGCGCCGCAATCATAAAAACTTTAGAACAACTGCACGACGCTCTTGAAAATTATATCCCGCGCCTATTGAGCTTCCTCCCCAGTACCGCCGCGTGGGCTCAGTAACCACAAACATCCAGACAACAAATCGGTGCAGCAGTAACTGCGGAGATCGAAGACTTGCCATGCTTACGTTCGCTGCCTGGTGCTGGCAAAGGAACGAAGGCATTGCCGCAGCTCAGTTTAATGCCTGTAAGATTTGTAGCGGCACCGAGCCGGCGTGACTGCGATGGCAGGGCGAGACATTGCTTGGATCAGGCCTACAGCGAGAGCTTTGCTGCAGCTCCTGCTCAACTTTGGTCGCACCGCCGCTGCCAAATGTGCCGCTTGTTTGTACGACTTGCGGGTGCTGCGCCCCGGCGCTCTTCTGCTGTGTAGCTTTTACCGTCCAAGAAAGTCATTCGGTCTCGTAATAACTGCTGCTGTGGCCACGAAAGTTGATTTTTAATTTGGATGCTGCAAGTTTGTCCGGAAAACGACCAAGAATATTTACTTTTTATGAATGTTCTAATGCTTAAGCAAATTTATGAATTGTTGACAGTCAGCGCCATACGCAATGAGTTGTGATTACAACGCGCTTCAAATATGCCGCCAACCTTAGCGTCCGTGTGCGTTTTTTTTTTACAAAATTTGCAAGTAAAAATCTTTTACACGCAGTACACGTAAAGCGTAATAACAGTAGCATTGCCGCACATAACCGCACGTTACACGTTGTACGGTGCGCAGGTATCGCGGTCTGACAAGGAAGTGGTCTACCTCAACAACGTCAGTCTGGAGTCCACCGGCCGCTACAAGTGTGAGGTACTCGCAGAGTCTCCCAAGTTTATGACGCTTGTCAAGTCCGGGGAGATGCAAGTTGTGGGTAAGTATTATTTACTTTTTATCGTAAAGTATAGTGCTGCTGCTAGCATTATAATTTGTGTTTACAAATGCTTGTAAATGCCACTGCTATAATTGTATCCCTTGTTTTTATTGAGAAAAAAATTAAAGTAAGGTAACAAAAAATGAATGGATATGCCTACGTATATGAGACTATCCATTCAGAACGGACGCTGACAAACGTCTGTAAAGACGGGTTCATGCCACAGTCAAATGAACGAGGTCAGTAAGCTAATGGCCCGACTATTTTGTTCAGGCTTATTTAGCAGCATTATATGTGTACCAAAAATATTAGAGGTCATGTTAGTTGCTTTGCAGGTATAACTAGAGCACTCTGAGAGCGCATACCTCCGCCAAGTGAGCCAACGGTAGCAAAAATTCAAATTGGCTCTGAAACCATAATTCTCTTTGCATAAACTCCAAAATCCAATCCCTTGTGCCTTTTTATATTAATAACAGCTTGTTCAATTTTTTGAAGATCCGTTCATAACTTTTTGAGTTATACTGTTAACAAACGTTATGACAAATATGAGTCAAACATACAAACGAAAAAACCGATCTGCACTAAAATTTGATCATTTATGTCTTACTACTATAAACAACTCCTATAAATTTCATAAAGATCCATTCATTATTTTTTGAGTTATTGTGCTAACAAGCATAAACTTAAAAACAGTGACAAACGAATGAACGAACAAACGGACCATTACCAAAATTTGGTAATCTACTCTTTGTTATATACCTAACAACTCATGTTAATTTCATCAAAATCCATTCATAACTTTTTGAGT
>LQNS02000303.1:17152468-17170066 GCA_001587735.2 Parhyale hawaiensis
TGTGTGGGGTTGTGTTCCGCAGTTGCTCTGTGTGGGGTTGTGTTCCGCAGTTGCTCTGTGTGGGGTTGTGTTCCGCAGTTGCTCTGTGTGGGGTTGTGTTCCACAGTTGCTCTGTGTGGGGTTGTGTTCCGCAGTTGCTCTGTGTGAGGTTGTGTTCCGCAGTTGCTCTGTGTGGGGTTGTGTTCCGCAGTTGCTCTGTGTGGGGTTGTGTTCCGCAGTTGCTCTGAGTGGGTTTGTGTTCCGCAGTTGCTCTGTGTGGGGTTGTGTTCCGCAGTTGCTCTGTGTGAGGTTGTGTTCCGCAGTTGCTCTGTGTGGGGTTGTGTTCCGCAGTTGCTCTGTGTGGGGTTGTGTTCCGCAGTTGCTCTGAGTGGGGTTGTGTCCCGCAGTTGCTCTGTGTGGGGTTGTGTTCCGCAGCCGTAGTCGTGACAACTGATTATATTTGAGGTTGCTCTCATAGACTTTATGTTAACTGTTAAGGAACTGCGTATCAGTTCATTTATTTTTCTCATACTGTCGATCTTGTCGCCCTGACAAAGGCGTTTTCTAGACGGACTTCGAGGTTATTGACCTTCGGACCTTGCATTCGTGTGAACAGAGCGGCCGTATTTTCCGTGAGTTTCCTCAACTGTTGACTATCGTGTGTATCCACCTTAAGAGATATTGGCCGACTACAAGTAAATGATTGCGTGCACAATATTATACTAGGAGAAAGAGGCATCAGCTAATATAAAGTCCACGTTAATGGCTAACATCAAACAACGTTTTCTTGCCTACGGAAAACCAGTCGATGGCCTTCTAATAGCTATACAGTATTTAATAAAAAAAATTAGCTTATATTCGACCGTTGGATGTGGTTCAACTGGAGTCAATTATGTTTACTTGCCGAATGCAAGAACAGGTGGTACGGTTGTTTTGAACGTCCACATTGACCATCATGCGTTACTGAAGTTTCTCTTAGTTGAACGAGGGGATGTAACGAGCATTGATGGCAACAACTCTATTTTCAACTCCGTGGTTATTCTCGTTGTCCTGCAAAAACAGTAATTTTTATTTTTACTAATGACAAAAATTTATTTACTCTGCCTGCAGGCTCAACATCATCGCAGCAAATTAACGGTGTGACAGCTGCACTGACAGCTGCTGCAGCAGCAGCGGTAGCGCTGACAGCTGCTTACACGCAGCTGGCATGACCTCAGGCCTGCTACATCTGCTGAACTTCGGCCTCTGTGTTGTAACCCCTGCACGAAGCCCAGCATTTTCCGTGAAGTGTCAAGTGTAGCGTAGACTTCGTTATGTCTAACCCGAGGCTTTCCACGCAGCATAGGTTCCTTGTAACCCTTTCATACTTTGTTAACCAACAACTGCACTATTTGTAACTCCAGAAGTGTTTACAGATACATGGAAGAGTCTCGTAATGCCCTGTTACGCACGTTTTGGGTAAACTGCGACAAGATGTTTTATGCATGAATAGTCGAGGGCCGCAATAGATTTTACGGTAATCTACTTGAGGCACAGATCAATAAATCCTGTAAATTGCACCACAAAAGACAGCCAAGCACCTTCCAAATCTACTTGTTAGCTTAGCACCATTTCCTTTTTCATCGTTGTGCCACTTACGAGCTTTTTCCCTGTAATTACACCAACACCAGAAACGTTCAGCCTTGTTCCAAAGTTCCAATGCTGCGTGGGAATTTGCCTCAAAATAACTCATCTTAAGGTATCTGTTAGCGAGATATTACACCTCTGTATTTACCTCCATGCATTTGTGAAAGACATGTAATTGCGGAGAATTTGAATTACGGCGTACTTTGTTTCATTAGGCTATGTGGTTCCTTCTGTCACTTGGCTTGAAGCGAAATATGGATTTTTACGCAGGATTTAATTGTCGTGAAAAAAGCGTTCGTTCACATGGCTTGATCTGGAAAAATATGCAGTTATATTTATTAAAAATACAAACCGATCTAGAGTTTGATCTTCGTTCAAGCAAATCTAATATATACACATCATATGATATTGCTGCCAGTAGAAAATTGGACGAGGCTTCAAACGTGCATTTGTTTCAAATTCAGTTCGTTAGGATTTTCAGCACTCATGAATTGAAACTGTAATTTTAAAAACGTATGTGTAACCAATTTTTTCATATCCAGTTGCCGTTACTGCCAAACGTAAAATATATGACCACGGAAACATGCCAGTTACAGCCAGTGTCATTCGACGAGGATTTTTGCAGTTACAATATTGCAACGAGGTAACGAAATGTTTGTTTGCCATTACAGGGTTCAAAGCCGCATTACACGAGGCAACAGTACTGCGCAACACGGCTTATATTTCTTGGGATTTTACCAAAGATTTCAGGATTTTCCTCTAAAATTTAGAATTTTTTCTTTGCTTTCAGTATTTTTTCGGAGATCCTTCTCGAATATTTCTTACGTTTACGACAGGTAGTATTCGCTAGTATTGTATCGGTTTTGACACAGCAATACGAGGCATGGGAATGGCTTGTCAATGAATACGGAAAACGGGATTTTTGCGGAAGCAAGTGGGTTATTTTTTATAATACTGCGCAGCGCTGTTGCTTCCTTCCTGCGTTGTGGCTCTATGATGAAAATTTGTACAGAAGCAGATATTGAGCTTCCACTACTGACGTAGAGCCTTACGCGATCCCATCAATATTACATACTTTCATCCATTGTATTTCTAGTCCTGCTAAAATTCCCTTGCTACTTAAACTGCGAATTCTGTCGGTAATGGCGTCATTTTCTCGTAGTTCAGTAGGCTAACGATTAAATACGTAAATTTTTATTAAATAGGCAAAATGTTATGTAAAATATGGTTGTAAAGTAAGAATAAAAATTTACGCATAAAGTAATGTAACAGCTTGGATTCCTACAAATAAATTTTTCTTTGAGTTTGATGAGACTCAAAGCCTGTCTTTGATGTGCCAGTCTAAGTAGTAATCTCGTCTCAGAGTATTGCGAGCACTTCCGGAATGGAAGCGGCAGGCATCGTTCTGGAGGGCGGCTGATTGTGGTTAAATCGAAAATTCGTCGACCAAGACGAATCCAACGCACGCTGAGGTGACGATGCAGAACAGGGGCGCGAAGACGCCTTAAATGTATGGTGAACCAAGACCGGCTGTAACCTTCTTCCGTTTTGTGGATTATTTTTTGCCAAGACTGATTTACGCAGTAGTGAACAGTTTTATGGTGTGTCACGCTAATGATTACCTGTTGTGTCTTCAGCCATTAAGTTTTTTTCAGCATTGCACGTGAAATTAAACTTATTGTCAAGTTAATTAAATACTCCCAAAACATAAAGTCGTGCACTATTTTTCATCAATTAACATGTTAAAAAGAGATTACTTTTTTAGCATTGCACACAAAATTGAATTTATTTTAAATTAGCTTGTTGGAAGATAGCATCTTTACACTCCGTACATCTTAGCCTCTTACAAATAATATAAATATCAGTTGTGGTAGGAATCGCTCGACTTGAAGCGTGATCAAACGGTCCGTTCGGGCACTGAAGGGTTAATGCACAATGACGAGCTTAAATTGGTAGCAGTGGCGGCTACCAGATGTTCGATAACACGAAATGTCTAGCGGCAGTTCCGAGACGTTTGGGAAACAGATCACAAGATGTATCAGCTTTTTAAAGTTTGTTTAGAATGTAAGTGAATTTTATTTCTCTAACGGACACCCAACTAGAGAATCACTCTGAGAGCGCATACCTCCGCCGAGCAAGGCAGTGTTGACTAATAATTCAAATTCGTCCTGAATGCAGGGTTTCTTTTCGATCGTTACCAAAAGTAGACCAACAAGTCCTTCTAACATCTTTAATTATTATTATTATTATTATTAAATCACACAAGGCTGGCGACGTAGGAACGGAAAAACTCCATGAGGTTAACAAACCCCCACGCAACCAGCCCAGCGGGTGGAAAAACAAAAAAAATGAAAAAAAAGAAGATCCGAGATCACAGAATAGCTCTGTGGACGTGTCTATAGCTTTTTGAGTTATGTGCTGACACACAAAAAGACGAACGAAGGAGAAGATAGGCAAAAAAAATAATCAGTTGTTTCTTTATAGATTTTTGAAAGTTCCTGCAGATTTTATGAAATTCCATGTATAAATTTTGAGTTATGTTTAGATATATAGAAAACAAAGAGAGAGATATCCAGACTCACGGATGGACAGATCATCACGAAAAGTTGGTCAAATGATTCTCGTAACTTCCTGGACGTTTTCTTTATCTTTCCTGAAGATCTGTTCATAACTTGCTGAATTAAGTTACGTAGAAAAAATATGTACACAAACAATTGGACGGATCTTTACCAAAATTTAATCATCTGTTCCTCCAAACATACGTAACAATTCCTGTAAATTTCATGGAGATTCGTCCCTAACTTTGTGAGTTACCTTGGTAAAAGGCACACAGAAAAGCAAAGAAAGAAACGAACAGACAAACTCCCACAAAAGCGTAGCCTTCATCGCGGAGGTATCCGGCACCTGCTCTTGGAATTAGGAGTGGAATGCTTGACACAGCTCGATACCGAGATATTTGTGATAATGACTACGGCAGGAATATCCTGCTACTGTCATTAGCTGGAACTAGAGGATGGTTACCGATGCCAGTAATGTTCATAAAGAGCTGCTAATATAATGGTATGGACCTATGCTACACCCCCGCATCAGTAGCCACAAGTGTCCACTGAAACAAACACATAATTGTTCACCAGTACCTAAGGTAAACAAAAACGAGGTTAAGCTAACCAGTACCCTTCCTACTGTTGAATACACTTTAGGCATTTTCGAGTCTCCTACTTCGACCGAGAAAATTAATTGCGATTATTAGTAATTTGTTCTTAACTTCATTGCTCTGCGTTCGATTCACCATTTTGGATCTAGTTTCAGCCTCCGCCGAATCGAGGCATTGGCTGTATCATTATTTGCTGTGTACGATAACGCGTAAAGCTGAACCCAGTGTGGCGTATCGAACGTTCTGGAACGAAGTTCCAGACACAAAGTTAGAACTCATGGGAAACATTAGATTTTATCTAGATAGAAATAAACTAATGGCGTACGCTGAGTGCTGCGTGCGGCACACGACTACAATGCAGGCAGTTAGCTTGTGTGTCGTAATGCCTCAGGTGTCAATAACATAAGTTGTCAGGTGGCATAATAAACGCGAATGTGTACATAATTGAATGGATGTAAATATCGCTCCTTAGCATTTTCTTTTTTCGTGAGAGCGGGACGTGCTATGTGCTGCCGTACGATAAGGACCGGGTCATGTACGGGGCTATGTGCCCCCGTCCTGTGGCATGGGATTGCTGCTCCCTTAATAGCCCCCTCAGTTATCCTTAGCTGTACTAAGGCCTTTGGCACATCTATCTTTTCGTGTTGACTCCTTCTGCTGGTGCTTTGTTCTCAGTGTTTTTCCTTTCCTGTCTGCTACTTTTTGTTCTGCTTGACATACGACGCGTCCCTCCTTTCTTCCTCTCTTGGGGTCGCAGAGAGCTTGGTAATTAGGGAAGTTTAAACCCGCAACGTCCTGCAACGGCGCATCATGATATGATTTTGAAGTCCTGATGGGGCTCCGGCCTTATTTTCATTCATGTAGTTATGGCTTAGATGGCCGCATCAGTTTGCACGTGCCCACCTTTGTTTATTTGCAATAAAAATAAGTAAAGCCCCGGCTATCTGATAATTAAGTTTGCAAAATTGCGCCGAAATGAAATATTTCGAGCTGGTCTCATAGCTTACGGTTGGGGGGCGCAGTTGTCGCATGAGCCCTCCGTCTGTGACGCCATAGCTCTGACCATCTGTGGTCGACTGCAGCCGTAAGCTCTTCTGGGCCCTAGAAAGCATTTATCTGCTACACAAACTAGTGCGTGTGGTCTTGGTCTTTCCATGGACTAGTTTGACGATCATCGGGACGTCGTGCGTAGGTTCGTATAAATTTAGTTGACTTACCGACTGTGTGCATTTATTGAACTGTGAAAATTGATGCTCAATGATCTATTGTGTGTGTATGCCTGTACGCTTTCCTACATGTGTGCTTCTTCCTTCGTGCCTGAAGGTGTTCGTAAATAATATGTATTTAATATATAAGTATGTACGAATGTGTTGAGCATGTGCGTATGTGTCGGGTGTTAGCCGAGCGTGTGTGCAATCCTGTGCAAGTGTCCCTATGTATAATAAGTACACTTGTGTATGTGTGTGTGGACACGTGTCTGTTCTATCTACGTGTATCTGGCAGTGACGTTACAAATACGAAACTTGCATTTCGAAAATGCTTACTGTTTACTCGCTTGGCGTATTGAAACCCAGTGCTGTAGAGTCCAACTGAAGTTGTTCTGTGTTAATTGCAAGTTTATTGCAGCTGCAGTGTTTTACTGAATGAACAGCGAACACAGTGAAGTTCTCTGTCTAGCGAGGGTTGCAGATGGCCTTGGAGAGAGAAGTGTAGGGTTGCATGAGGAAAACAGTCCATTTTGCCCCTATTTACAAGGGTTACAGATACCCTAATGGGGCAAGGGTATCAAAGCCAACACTTTTTGCAAACAAGTAAAGAAATTAACGGCCTCTTTCAGCTAAGATACTTTATATAATGTTTTGGAGTATGTTCCGCCGCAAACCGGTTACCTAACTACTTACGTAATCCAAATGAACTTTTACGAGTTTACTTGCGAAATGGTAACTTGTGCTGCCCACTGTACGAATTAGTAGTGTTCTTGTTACGTGCCCATAACGAAATCAAGCTTGACGTCACACCCAGTCAGCGGGGTCGGCCTGACCTCGCTTGTGTTAATATTCGGAGCACACCAAAGTATGTTTGACTGCAACGTTGCGCTATATTTTGGTCACGTGACGAGAGCACTTGGCTTAGTTATGTACTTTAGGTTTTGAGACGATAGTGACGGCGTAACGCGGCATTCTGTGTGTAGGTGTGCTGGTAAAGCACCCAAGTTGCTCAGTTAATACGGGGGGGGGGGCGGCAGTTGTGTTGCTCATAGCGTCAGAGGATCCTACAATATTTGCGTAGCACCGTGACCGCTACTGAAGAAACAGAACTGCCTTTTCTCCCGTTTCAGAAATAATTTACTTTTGTTTCTTCTACCAAAATGATGTTTCGGGTAAATTGTAGATTTTCTTTCGGTTTTAACACTATTATTTTTTTTATTTTTCGTTCACGATACATAAACTAAAAAGCTGTATAGTAGCGGTGAGTTGTGAACACTTCTGCTGAGAAACCAATGTTGTCTTTCCTTCTGTTTGTACAATATACCTCCATTATTATTACTGATTGTTTAAACACCATGAAATCCCTTACATAAAGTCTTCTGATGCAGTTTCGTCTCATGCAACGGACTTACAGTAGTTGTTATTGCTGGGTAGCCTGCAAGAGGGCGGAGGTTGTGCGCCACCCTGTTTGACCGCATGGAGGAAATAGGTTGAGGCGTGTCGATCCTCCAACTGAGTGCTGCAGGACCCGGTCCACGCAACCACTGCGATAAAGAGTGGGGCCGCGCCTCAGCCATACCGTAAGTCCTGAAGGAACCAGAAAGGGAAGGGTTTGACTGAAATGCAGTGGGTTACACTGCACCACTCTTTGCTGCATTCAAGAGAATTTTAGCAGCACCTCGGCACTGGCGGTCAGTGCAGCAAGTTAGGTGTATACCGTTGCAGGTCAAATTTTCGAGAAAGTAACCGTAACAAGCCATAAGTACCACTTGCTCTACTGTATATATTCCTTTGGGGGTAAGCCCTGTAAATATAATTTACAAGCCCATCAAGTTCCTAGGGCAGAAACTGGGCGCCGTTGGCTCTATAGAGCGCACCCGATTTCAACTAGTAGTTCCTCGCATGAAGGCACCCCCCCCCCCTCAACCTTCAAGTGGCTCATACGCCTGCAAAGGAGCGGCTGTTGGCCAACGAGAAAGGATCCAAGTTAAGTCGCTTGGCCTAATATAACAAAAAATTTATAAACAATACTGTAGTTCTGAACAAATTCTAAAATACCGTACACACCACGGTGGGATGCTTTTAATTTCAAAAGAGGCTAGTGGAACATTAAAAAAATTACATATTATTTATTAACTGCAAAATTTTCAAATGAGTCTGTGTTAGTAGCAGTGGGCGTGAGAATTAATCCATGCGGCGTATATACAGCATGTATAATATTTCATGTTCCTGTGTGTGTGTGCAATTACGTATGTACTGCAGTACCGTGTGATAGAAGAATTACAGGAAAAGCTACGCTGCATGATATTTTATATCTATACACTTCAATTATCTACTTACTTAATATTTTTATGTATGACAGTCAAAGAGATGTTGCAATATTCTTTTTCTCGGGCTTCTGTCTCGCACTATTTTATTACGAGTGGATGCTTTTATGTTGGCTATCGTTATGAGTAGTATCTTATTGATACTTACATTTTCTAGAATTTGCGGAGAGTTTCTCCGCAGAAGTTGCCTGTTATTTAGTAATTTTATTTATACCTTACGTGGTTGCCAGGCTTAGTGGAATCATCTATACTGGGCCTAAGAGACCTTAGGCGAAATTTGGCCAAAAACAAGGGAAAAACTCTGTTTGTTCTAATTTCTTTGTTGGCTACTTTGTTGATCTGATCTAAAAGCTGCTCGTTAATATTAAAGCGAATGTACACGTCGTCGGAGGATCGCAACGATACTGAGAATAAATTGAAGAGTAAAACCACACTTCATCTACAGAAGATAGTTGGGTCAAATTTGGGCGTATGCGCTGCTTTCCTAAATTTCCAGGTTTGTGACGTCAAAGTTACGTCACGCCACAGTTGAAATATCAAAGATTCCTCGCTGCAACAGTGGCGTGACGCAATTGTGACGTCACAAACCTGAAAATTTAGGCGCGTAGCGCATACACTCAAATTTGACCCAACTATCTTCTGTAAATGGAGTGTTGGTACAACCAAGAGCTACCAATGACACCCGAGCCTCTTGCAGAAAGACTTCAAGAGGTCCGTTGGCAGAAGCCGTTGCCCTTGTTGTAAAATATTGATCGAATTACCTTAGGTAACCGAATAACAGAAAGCTGCGGGTATTTAAATACTGTGTAATTATATATGGTATGTATGTGTTAGAAACTATATTTAGTGAACTGTTAGTGTACATACTTTAAGCTCTAGAGACAGGGTACCTCGGCAATATTATGTTAGCTGTGTAGTAAAGGTAATCGTTCTTGTATAGGTAGTTCATAGGTTGTACTGTACGTACGTATGTAGGAAGCTAGTGTGTGTAGGTATACGCTATAGCTGGTGAGTATATTCTACACGCCATTCTACCCTTGTATCCTATAAGGTTAGGATCTTCCCAAGTATTTACGTTCTCGTACAAATACTTCTTATTTTCGTCATAGAAACCCATCCATGTATCTAATTAGAAACGTCAAGATTGCTAACACTTTTGAAATACATATTGGAAATGTAATGAACGTCTGGCTGTCTTCTCTCTTATCACTTATTTAGCAAGGACACGCATTTTAGTATTGTGTACAGGCGCTGCCTCACCCGTGTACGTGCAAAACTACATTTGAAAATATCACTTTGCTTTCGTGAAACACACAAATACGAAATACTTAGTTCCCATCGCCCACCAAAGTAGACCGTGACTAACGTACAAACAAGCAGCGCTGCGATCCAATATTCATAATCCGACAACTAAGGGTGCTGCCGAGAGCCACATCAGGCTTCTATTAGCCCGTTGTGTTGTTCAGACCCGGCTAGTCAACGTAAGGATTAGCAGGTCGTGCTAAAATGCTGCATATTTAGTTAGGTTCCAGTTCTCTAGCGGTTCTCCAACAGTGTAAAAGCCTTCGATTTTTATTCAAGCTAACCATTTGTAGCTGCGTTGCTCTCCCCTGTTATGTAACGCCTATGTTTATTAACTGCCATTACCTTGTTTCAGTTAAGACAAAATCCATGTAATAGTTAATATTATCCCGGTCATTTACCAATACAGGGCAAATCTATGATGTCAATAAATATTAAAAGGGATATTTGCTGTTTTTATTGTTCCTTCAGATATTCTAATGCAGTTAATTAATTTAATTTTTTTCTGTGTGCCTAAAAACGCGGAAAAATTGTACAATCTTCGCCAACTTGATTGTTACGTGCATTGCGGTGACAGTTGGTCGTCCGTTCCGCCAGACTAAGCCCGTGTGACTTCGGAGTGTCACGCAATCCACTGCTGGTGGAGAGTACGTTATATCTGTGAGGTCTCTGTTCTTACGGAAGTTGTTGTTCTGTCCCGCTGCAGTTGTGCTGTGACGTGCGCTGCACCAGGGGGGGGGGGGGCGTGTGTCTCATTTCGGTGCCGTCGCTTCACTTTTGAGCCGTTACGATATTTGAGGACGCAATTAGTTCGGCTCTTCCTCCTCCTCCTCCTCCTCCTCCTCCTCCTCCCTGCCGGCTCCCGACAGCGCGCTCCAGGTCCCAGTCCCCCTGTCTTAGGCGTGTAAATATATTCCGATATCTACAGCACTCCTCTGCTGCTGCTCAGTCCCTACGCTGAAGCTGCTGTTTATGAACAGCAAAACAGTTACCATTATTGTATGCAATCACAATTTTATTTGCATGTACAGTATATTCTATTTTTATATATGTATGCTACACACGTTTCTAAAGCACAACATATTAACGTGATACGTTTGTGTATTGTTTTTCTTAGTTCTCGTACCTAATTAGATTGGACTAACCATGTGGACTGCACGAAGCGGATTTGTAGAATCCCTGCTCCACCACATAACTCCATGCCTTGCTGCAAACTAATGTGTCTATAATAAACATTGCCTTTACAGACCAGTTACCGAAACCATCATACTGCATAGCCTCTCTAACATTTCCAACGACTTGTTTCGAGTGCCTGACGTTTGTGTACTGACAGAGACTCAAAAGGGACCGAAACCGAGGCCTCCACCCATCTCTGGGAATGGGTCTCTTTGCCTAATTAATACGCATCTATTGTGCAATTGAAGCCTTTCTAAAGTATAGTTTGGCCGGCTCTGCAAGCCAAAGCAGGCATCATTACTTGGGTCTGTGTACATCCACTCGTAGCCAAATTCTGGGCCGTCCCAGATGTTGGAATCGTATATGACCTGCTGGGGCTACCAAGAATGCCGTTAGGGAGCTTAGCTTAATTTTACTTCAACCGAATAGCTGGGGTGGGCACCTGCGGCCCAGCCAAATCAGAAAAGGCCGGAGGCCGCAGACCTCCGACCCTTTCTGTTGCGGCTGAGGTCGCAATTGACCTCTCTTGCTCTCCTCCCGATGGGGTCACACGGCGCCGCAGACTTTGATTTGTGATTGTTTGGGAAGAATGACCAGTTGACGGGCTTGTTCTAATCCGATTGGATTTATCTTTTTCGCAATTTCGGTCATGTGTGTTTGTATCGTCACTTTGGATAAAGTTTGACGCGATTTTCGAGAACTTACGCGTAGTCTTTGATTCTTTTTTTTTTTTCGATGGTGATTCTTCACCTGTATATATTGTTATTTTTGATCTGTTAAGTATTTTCATAATTATTCTTATGTTTAGTTACATTTGTTTCTTGATGCTTCCAATGGTAATTATTCTGCTATTAGTTGCTTTCTAGTTTCATGTCTCTTATTGATGATTTTTCTGCTGTAAGTTTTGCTCGTTGATTTCATTAAATCTCCCTTAGGATGCGTCCTCCCGCAAGTTCTAAAGTCCCTCCCCGGCGGTTTTGTGTCCTTTCAAAAGCAGAAAACTGCACAGCTCTCTCCAATTTCAAAGAGATATAAGGAATTTACTTGCGACGTTTGCTAAGCTGGCTGACGAGACGACTATCATTTTAGTCAAACGTTAGGTAGTCACACAGTCGTCCTCATACCGTTACAACAGGCCAGTTAGAAGCCGAGTAACACGTATGGCGACCAAATAACGTGAGTGAACCCTGCTGTCTTCTGTTTTACCTCACTAACATGTAAAATTTAATCTCTTTCACTGTTTCTTGAAAGTTCCTACTTGTTCGTTATTTCTGAAATCTATCACGTTGCGCAAGCATTGCTTTTATACATATGTATATAAATGCTCTAATTGGAACTCCGAGAAGTTAACAACGTTATGTCAACAAATTCTTACCGTCAGTTACCTTTCTTAGTTTCTCCTTTGCCGCTCGCAATAGTCTCCGTATAGATTTTCAGAGACAACTTCGTGTTGTACAAAACGTTTTACAATTACCAGCTGCGGAATTTCAAGAAAAAAAAAGCATTCCCACCACAACGAAGCTTTCAGGAAGAAAATATTGAGCATATGAGGACGGCTGAGTGGGAGCAAGTGTGCCGACGATGAGGACGTGGCAGGTCGATAATACGTATCCTGAGATTGCCAGCGACTGCTGGGGCCGCCCTGGAGGACTTGATCCAATATTGTGATAGGGGATGCTAGAACTCGCGCTTACTGCCTTATTTCGGCCACAGCGTAGTACTCAGCACACATACTCGTACATATGTTCATTAGGGTTCTTATGTTGATTACTTTTATTATGCTTAATTTCTGTCCGAGAATGTTCATACTAACGATACTGGAACAGGACGAATGCTTTCGTATAGTTTGCTATGTAACAGTATAACAATCATTTTGAAAATAACTGTCAATAATAATTTACTCTTCCACTAGAAGAAAAATTGTCTGGGCAGTTATTCAGCTCATCCCCCTGCGGGGTAGGAACATAAGTGAATTTGCCAGGTTGCAATGACTAACTGAGCAATCTCTGTTTGGTGTACGATCCCCACTAAAATCTGTATCAAATTTTGTTGCATAAAGAAGTAAGAAAAGAAATAGATTAATTCCGTTACGGTGTAGAAATGCAAAAAAAAAGATGCGTGAATCAGATGCTTGACTTGTTTAACATTTATGATATTCCTCTGGGGTTGAGTTTTCAAATTAGGGGCTATAATCAAGAATCCGTAGTTCTTTATTTGAGGACAAAAAAAAAAAGATCTACATTTGTAGTGAAAGTTCCTAGTTTACGGTATAAATTCAGACATGGAGTTAGAGATCTAAATACGGGGCAGTAGACCAAGATTTGGATTTATTGATGAAATTTGAGGTACAGACACTAGTTTGGGATTATAGTTCCTGTTGGCACTGTGATATGAGATGTGAACAAATCTATGGTTTCGTGAGGATGGCTTCTCACAGACCAAATTCTGCTTGTAGTCCCCGTCGATGTGATACATAGAGCATTCATTATAGCACAGATCTCTGTCGCGCCATGTGGCATTTTGCAACACTTTGCTAATTTTGTCCAGTATTTTACAAAACGTTCATTTTTCTCTTGGACCAAATAACAATCTCAGTGCTATTTTTTTATTTATTTTTTTTTGGTACCACGAAAAAAAATATTTCTTTTGTTGCATTGCCTGTAATAGCACTCCGTAATGGTGATAAATTTTAACTAATTGGCTCTTCGGTTCATATTTACTCTCGAAATTACGGAAACTATAAGTTTTTTTTTCTCCTTGATTTAAAAATTTTATTTATCTCATTCAATTAGTCTGTATGTTCTACAATCACTGGCTGACAATGCTCGTATAGCTAGCGATCTATACAGTGTAGGTATAGAGGCGTCACTCAGTGTAGCTCAGACCATCTCCTTGAGAGAAGCAGACCCCGGCGAGAGGATCTCATCTCTCCTCCTCTTCTCATTGCCGCGAAAGAAGAAATTCCTTGAGTCTCGCCCTAACTCGGCGGCGTCGTTTCCCGAGTCCAATAGTTAGAATTTAAATCTCTTAGGTGCAGTTGATCCGCACAATATTGGACTGCAGGCTTGCCAATACGTCGCTTCCTTCCCACAGAATCTGTTGGTGCCAAGTCGACCCTATATAAAGACATCAGATTGTGCGGTCTCGCTCCAGTACCTCTTCTTCTCTCGCTATTGTGTGCTTTTATTGTATAACCTTAGGTGTCCTTCCCTAGGCCACACACCCGCGTGTCAGCTGTAATGCAACGGGAATAGTGATGCGATAGGCAGTGAAAACCTGTTTACTGGCGCCATTCACTGGATATTTGGATGCTGTGCCGTCGTTTTTCTTTTCACTTCTTGTTTTGGGTCATGATTTTTTTCAGTGCGGAGGCAGTGTACTTTTCTCATTTTTATTTTCGGATAGCAGTACGGCAGAGTATTTTGGGTGTTATATTTGTACCGTAGACGCCTTATTTAGGCATGGAATATTGGTACCGGAGACTTGATATTTAGGACTATTACTTCCGTTTTATTTTGGCCCTGGGCAGATGCTGCCGTTGTTTGTGCCTTAAACATCAGTGTAATTGAGAAATTTTTAGTTATTTGAGGGAAGGCATAAAAGGTCTATCCGTGGCTGGAGCTTTCTCGATTAAAACAGCTACAGACATTTAAAAAAAAAACTCGAAAACTTGACCAGGCAGGCGTTTTGCGTCTATAAATTTTCCTGGCGTTTACGCAAGATTTAAGCAATATTGTTCCCATTGTCGTTCGTGAAAGCTACGGCCGAAAATTTAAGTATCAGTTCAGTTGGAACAATAAAGCACGTAAAATTCACAGACATTTTGATGAAAACTCATTTGTTGTCCGAGGCAATATCATATGCATCAGTAAAATGTATGGCTATTTAAACGAAAAAAGTATCATCAGCTAGCAAAATTTTCGTCAAAAAATCTACGGACATTCAAACAAAAATTTAAGAATCAACCGAAGCTGTAAATCTCAGCGTAGCTGGAGCAGGAACCACTGTGCACTTTCACTGTACGGTTTAGACGTTCTGTTTTATTACGTACTACTGCTGCTGCACGAGGAGAAAAATATCGGGTTCACAAAAGTACCTGGTATTTTTCTCCTAATGCAATTTGACATTACATAAGTCTAAACTCTGAAGTTAAAAAATGCTGTTTCTTTTCTTGCATGAATTCAGATAATCGCTTGATGATGTATAATATAACTCAGCCAGCTATTATCAGAACAGCACATTAAGCGTAGCTTTACTTCAAACAAACGCAAACAAAGGAGCATTGCATACAAAGTTTCTTCTCCTGGTGAAGTGCCGTAGCTCATCTGCACCGCGATAATGGTGCACACTGTCAGCTGTCAGTACATAATAGAACTAAGCTCGCTGACTTAAGATATGGCCAGGCTTTTCGCCACATCATCCATTTATCCCAATGTTCATCCACAATTCCTGCCGTTTTTTATGGACCTGGTTACCTTTTTCAGGTAATAAAAGTTTTCCATAGAATACCGATTTGGAAGCTTAACCTAAGGATTTCTCACCCTGAAATCCCACTGATTTTTATTCACGAGGCATAAGCGATTTTGTTGATTGATCCAGGACGGCGGTGAATAGTTGTGACTGAAACTAAAGAAAAACATTCACGACAGTGTTATCATTTTTAGCAGTAGAAGTTAATGCATATTATTGCATAAACTCTGTTTTATTTTGCCAGCGAAATAGTAAAATATATGGAGACGTAGGCAAGAGTTTAACATCATTTGTGGCTGAAAAATTTTTATCAATGAAAACTAGGAACATTCTTTGACCACTTATAATATTTACAAGAATGTCAGTGTCCCCTTTTTTCCGATAAAATCCTAAGTGATCAAAAATTAGCAGCTATATTATTTTTATCTTCATCTATAGATTGCAATTTACCATTTTTTCTAATGTTAACTGATATCAGCATTATTTCTACTCTATCATAGCGAGTACTTGATGCGGAATAGCGAAATGTTCTTCACACCCACTGCACCTAACTCTACAGTAGGTTGCTCAATGCTCCCCATACAGTATACATCAGCGTATACATCAACCTACAGTCTAGGTTCACCCATACTATGTTATGGGGAGCAGTGCCCTCGGGGGTTTGTGTAGGTTACCTTAGCCATTAGCTAAGCCTTTGGCCAACTTTGCTTCGTTCAGATTTCATTCTCTTACTGATATTATTTTTTCTGTTCTTCCTCTTCTTTCCAGACTTGCTGTTCCCATGCGCATTGATCCTGTAAGGAAACACATTCGTGCACGGGTTCCTCGTTTCTATCGACATGTTATATGTCCCTGCTTTTTTCTTCTTTTAAATCACCTTAGCTGTGGAGAAGGAGGCTTAAACTATTCAATAATCCAATACTCTGATTCTTTCAATACTAAGCCTGTAACGTTCTTAGGAAAATAATTTTTTGCTTGAATGGCTTCATTGAAAACGCGACCGAACGGTTCATTTAGGCGTTAAAAATCGTGCATAATACCTGGTCATGCTTGGCTAAATGTAGCTTTTCATCTGATCGGTTAAGTTAGCCAAACACGTGCAAAACTTACCTTCTTAAGATATTTTTCCTCTCGGATAATTGAATCAATAGCACTGCTGTACATTATTGCAACGATTTGTTCATCAGTGATCCAGCTATATTTGTTTATGCGAATACAAATATAAAATATTAGAGGAAAAGCAAATTTGGAAGATTATAGTTCTTATCAGTATCTTGAAGATGATAATTCCCGTCTCAATTCACGCTTCGGTAATCTCGAATTCCCCCAACGAGCCCTTCGTCTTTAGTGTATTCTCTTGAATCTTATCTGCTTGTGGATCTCTGCAGATTTGATTGTAATGTTGCTATTCATTTGTATAGACACGACCATGCTTAAAGGGACCGGCAATACAGCTGAACTGATCTGTTGTAATGGATTGTTCATTTCCAGGTGCAGTAATGTGGTGTTAGTGTACGAGATGTAGCGAACGATCGTCGTTGAATAACATACTGATGTTCTTTCTTTAAACACATCTAAAACGTATATCAAATACACGAGGTGGTTCAGAAAATGCTGTGTTTCATATGCAAGGTTTAATACTCCAATAATGAATTAGTCAGATTTTCCTCAAAGATAACAAGCATGTCGACAATGAGCAGCATCAAAAATAATAACTAAAATTCTTTATGATATTGCTACTTGTCGACATTCTTGTTAAGCACAATACAATGTTTTGCAAAATTATTTGCTTCATATGATGAACGAACTGTAACATACCTAAATATTCGATGAATACGCTTGTATAGTTTCACAACCATTGATTTTGAAGTGAATATGGAACAAAAATCCAATTTTTTGCTTAAGTTCAACTCGGCCATTGGTTTCATGAATCGTAAATTTCATAAGGCTTATCAAAACATGGCGGCCAGCGTAAGCTTAACGCAAGCAAATACAAAATGCTTATTAAATTGTTAAGTGTAAACACGTCAGAAAATAAAACTTGCTCTAGTGCCGCGCTGTTGTGCATCGTCTGCTCCACAACACACGGTGCAAGGCTCTACAACACACGGTGCAAGGCTCTACAACACACGGTGCAAGGCTCTACAACACACGGTGCAAGGCTCTACAACACACGGTGCAAGGCTCTACAACACACGGTGCAAGGCTCTACAACACACGGTGCAAGGCTCCACAACACACGGTGCAAGGCTCTACAACACACGGTGCAAGGCTCCACAACACACGGTGCAAGGCTCTACAACACACGGTGCAAGGCTCTACAACACACGGTGCAAGGCTCCACAACACACGGTGC
>LQNS02000303.1:17229986-17244294 GCA_001587735.2 Parhyale hawaiensis
AATGTTGTATACTTCGCGACATCCCTGAGTAACAGTACTAAAAGGCAAAAAAGCAACTTAATGTGTGTAAGGATATACATGGTAAGTATTTTAAGAAAACTGGTGCCTTTATCTTTTCTTAGTTAATGCTGTACCTACTCATAGCTTACTAGGCTAATGACATTGTACGTGGTCTACTTGCGTAAGCTGCACTTGCTAAACTATCACTTGTGTGGATATTTGGATGTTTCCTGTTTCTATTATTGTCTCACTTGCCGTGCATTTCGTATGTTTTTTACTGAAAAATAAAACTATGAATATAAATACATAGTAAATATGATACTGACAGCCATAAGAAAGCTGGATAGCCTAGTCACAACGAGCAACAATGTCTTCCGTATTCTAAGATGTTTTAAATCTTACACCGAATCTATGTGCCCATACTTTGGCAAATACTGCGGAAACTGCTACTCACGCAGCTTAAAACTTCTTTCCGCATTGAACAACGTGTAAGTAACGATAAAATTAGATGCATGAGGTAGCCTTATGTAGTACTGGGTACAACATCGGCGAACATACAGTAATTCGCATTCATTCGATGTGCTCTGTGTATTTTACATTGCCACATATGTATTCTTCATGTTTTAACCATACATTTTTGAAGTCCCCAGGGATTTTCTTGAGTATAAGCTAAATTTTGCCGTGCAGACTTCATTGGTGTTTGCGGAACAACGACCAAGCAGTTGACCTATTGCGCACGCCCATCTCCGGTCGTGAGCACGTGACTTCAGCGGTCAGTTCAGCGTGGTTGGCGTGCTCCTGTGACGTAAGAATATGGCTATAAATGATATTTGCTTCATGGATTGCTCTTTTTGAATATCAAAAGCATTTTTTGTTGTCTACGAGCATACAGTGGACGGCATCCAAAAATGTCTGCTGAAGCCTTAGGCTAATAATTTACCTCTGGATAACCTCACCACTACTGATCATAATTCTACGTGCTGTGTCTTTTCTTTCCTAGTTCGCTATTTTATTTCCTAATCGCTTGTGCGTGGGTTTCTTGTTTTCTATGTTGTTTCTTTTTGTTCCTGTTGTCAACTTTTCCTGTTGGGTCAGGGTAAATTTTGACCTTACGAGCGCTAAAAATTATGCACTATTATGTATTACCGATTTCGGGTAAAAAATAACGTTCAGTTTCAGCTGAATTTGTTGTATAGACACAAAAGGCAAGTGAAACAACTTAGCCGCTTAAGCTATGGTTTCCTAGGAAAGCGGTGCCGCTATATTACGGCCGCAACGCTACGGTGGATGACGTCACACAAACTGTTTCGTTATTTTCGCGGGCACTGGTTTATTAGAGAGCGTTGGACGTAAGATAGCGGCGGCACCAGTGTTGGGACGGCTGTCATAGCGGCAGCGCACTCTGCGGCACCGTTTTCTTACGTTGTTGTCGGTGCCACGTTACGGTGGGAGATTGCAAGAACTCAACAATGTGGAACGGAGAAGACGAAGTTTTAATAGATTTTGTTAAAAATAATGAATGTTTGTACAATGTTAAGTGTAAAGAGTACTTCTAGTATAAGTTCAAGCTTAAAATTAAATTTTGCATTGAGACAATGTTTTATTTTCTTACTTCAAAAATAGACATAGCTTTTCTTCTGAAGAGATTGGATTTTTGTGTCGATTATAGGGCTTAGAAGTCAATTGATCTCGTATTTGATTCAAAACAAAATCAAACAAATATGGTGTTCAGCGGAAATATTCTTGGAAGTTTTCTTCATTGCAATGGAGACGACGAACAACCAAATTGAAAATGCCCCCTCCGTCGATCGACTTTTAAATAGTTGACTTTCTTCTAAACGTTCGTCTTCGGACGACTCATCTTCTAGGCATACTAATAATGCCCTGTCAAGACCGTCCATACTGCGTGTGTTCACTCGCCGCTTGATCTCACCGCAATGCGCTCACAACACAGTTCTAACTTTACACCCTTGCACGGCCGTAACGTTACGTTCGCCGCACAACGTAACGTTACGGCCGTAATATAGCAGCACCGCTTTCCTAGGAAACCATAGCTTCAGGCCTTTTTTTTTTTTCGAGCGAAATGTTAACTTAAGCATCTACTGCGCTACCGCCGCTGACCTGAGGACGTCGTGTTTTCTAACCCTATCAGTAACTACAAGTCTTTTATCATCATTACTTACAATAATGGAAACTTTAAGTATGACTGTAAGTATGGTTTTCATTTTGGAGTAATGATGACGGTTGTGTTTGCATCATTTTTGATACTACAATTAGTAGAGTTTTTAAGGCGATGACAACTTTCTTGCCTAAATGACGTACTTTTTTGTTGATTTCAAAGCTGCGGTCATTCATACTGGCACGTCGCTGTCGTCTTTCTGCACAGATATTTATTGGTGATGTAAAGAATGAAGGCAGTGGTTTTCTATGCTGCGAGAATTAAGAAAAAAATGCCGCTCTATCATTGCATTTGAAAACGTTTCGCTTCCCTAACTCTGTATCTAAAATTCCTATGCTCATTGGCAGCGAAATATATCCTCTGTTGCAAAAGCTTACTTGATGAGCATATGTGCTTGTGGCTAGCGCTCGTTATTGTTCATACATATTTTTCTCTAGTTCAAT
This sequence comes from Parhyale hawaiensis, assembly GCA_001587735.2. NCBI lineage: Eukaryota > Metazoa > Arthropoda > Malacostraca > Amphipoda > Hyalidae > Parhyale > Parhyale hawaiensis. Next base: position 17,232,609 of record LQNS02000303.1, read on the forward strand.
ATAGAAAGTAAACATTTTCTGACTGTATTTTAGGAGCGCTGATCCAAAAGCTGGTAAAATTTTCTGGCAACGAAAGAACTCACTAATTCTGAGAACAGATTGTTATGCTGATACTCGATCGTGTGAATCTAATTTTCACCGGTGCGTACCTACCATCATCTTGTAAAAGTTGACTTTTATTACAGTGATCGCAGTTAGCTGCTACCAGACGGACGATAAGGGTAGTGGTTGAAGCGAGTACTTCCAGCCAGGGCTGCAGCTTCGGCGGGAGTCGGACATATTGGGAGCCAGCAGTCGGAGTCGGAATCTGGCAGTCGCAGTTGGGAACTAACTGGACCCAGAAGCCGGAGTCCGACTCGATCCATCCGACATCGCAATGTTGCCTCCAACGGGAAGTGCTTCGCTAGCCTTCCCAAGGGTGGAGTTTCCGTGGCGAACTGATGTCACTGATGCGGGACTATAGATTACAGCGACTCAAGTCTGAAACTGAGATCGCACCACGGTCAAATGAACGAGTTCCGCAGCACCACATCCCAGTACGTTGCTGTGTCCATTTAATTAGCATAAGACCGTGACGCTTGCTGCATGAGGTCTTAATTCCTCCATATATTTAGAGTAATTCTCAAAATTTTACGAATGGCACTAGCCGTACAAACTGATTTGACGACGCAGACTTTAAAGGCTTCTTGGGCAGATAAGCAGCTGCTCAACAACTCATTCGGAGAATTAGCTGAGGAAACTCGTTCATTTGACCATCATTGGGACCCCCCCCCCTCCCTCACACGCCGGAACGCGTAACTACTGCGCTTAGGCTACTGTTACTTCTATTACTGGAATATATTTTACTCTATTTCAGCGGCAGACGTGTCTATGCCTCCCGTTCTCTCCTCTCGCCACTGCCAGTAAGTCAGTCCCTCGGCTCAAGGCCAGGCACCATTTCAAGGCTTGTTTGTTGTCAAGTCTCTCGTTAGTGTCTGGTAACAGGTCGTAATTGCTCGCATTTACCCATCATCAGTAGGCATTGAGACGTCTCACATCCCCGCCTCTGATGGTGGCCCCTTCCCTCATGTTTGGCTGCTGGCTGGTGTCAATCGGTCTGCACTTCATCCTCATAACTAAGCTCTTTAATTGATAAGGGGATTTTTGTTTACCGCCGTACCCGTCGTGTATCACTGTTGAACGTGGGACTGTGCCAGTGTTTACGCGTGATGTACGTACGTGTTCATATGATGTACTGCTGAACGAGTGTCTGCTTAGTGGAATGGAATTTTGATCTGAACAGCAGATGTGTTCAAATAACGAGTGCAATGCTTGTCACTGCTGAACAAAGTCGCTGTGCAGTATTGTAGGAGATTGCTTTAGAGGTTGATATTTATACAGCGGAATACTGGTGTTGAATTCAGGGCAATATATCTATCTACAATATAACAAAGACCGAAGTGTATTTATCTGTTTGTTTATTCATCTGTTTATTTTTTATTTGTTTATCCATTTTCTGTCACGCTCTAAAAAAAAATAGATGGGCGGAAATTAGCCCGGGCTCCGGAGGCTGGCCATGGTCATACTGATTAGTTTCATTGTAAACTGATTGGTACATAAAAAAGGCCAGGTTGCAGATGATGGCAAACGTATCTTGATCAGCGACAGTTGAAATTCAAACAATGAAGATATCGAAGTATAGAGGGAACTTATGTCTGAATGCACTTCTTGCGTTGCGGAAGTTGAAATCTGAAGCTTCCATTAGCACTCTCATGCATCTTGATTCTTAGTTTCTTCGCACAGATAATTTCGTTGCATCTGCTATTCTTCCAACTTTGATATAATTGTCGACGTAACATCTTTCAATAGCCAAAAACTATCGGATCTTCATGATATCCTGGGGTATCTATGATACGGAATCGAATCAATTATTTCCACCTTGCCTAGAACGGCCTGCAGAAGTAATTAATTTTTTAATATCAGAGAAAAAAATAAGAGTGTCGATGCACAGTAATTATGAAGCCGTGAACCCTCATCTGCACGAACTTTAAAGTTGGCAATTGTATGAAGGAAAGCATGGTCATTATTGATCAATGAAGCTGGATTCACACAAATTCTACGCTGTCATTTATGACAGCGCCGACCCTCTAGTTTTATAATTTTGCTTGAAGCTCTGTACGTTACGCTTTTCAGTATTAGATACGGGAAAATTCAAGATTCTGATTTTTGCTTGATGGAAGTTGAACCATAGCTGTCCTCTTTTCGCTTCTTGAAAAGAATTTCTGTGACTTTCGAAGCAAAGACACGAATGTCATTTTACCCGTATTACGTTTTTAATTTTTTCCTCACATTATCATGTTCGCTTCATTTGCGGCGCACGATGTTCTTAATAGGGCAAGATACGTAGCTACGATACGGTGCAGAAGAACAGAGCAGGTAGTGTTGAACATATCGACTCTAAAGTATTCTCTCTAGCAAATGTGAGATGTCTAATGAAATACAATTACATTTTGAGAATAGAAGCTAGCTAGGTTATGCTGCTCTGACTGAAGAAAGTGGCTGAGTCTGTTGTATTCTGTTGTACAGCTATCGCATCAAACAGAGCAGAATATGATGGTTACTGATCAATATCCACGGGTTCCGTAGTAGTACGAAAATATCGGAAACGCTGACAAAAAGTTAAGATTACTATCCGTTAACAGTGGAAAACCGAGCTTAGAAAAGGCATGCATGTATACCGGAAAACAATGTAAAAAGTACCGATGTTCTCTAAGTTTTAATCAAGACAACCCCTCAGGGGGCATATAGGATGGGCCATAGGCCGTAGGGCTAGGTTAGTTTAAGTTCGCCCATCCTATGCTATGGGGCCAGGCAACCCCAGGGGGCCATGTAGGTTACCTCAACCATGAGCTTGGCCTTCAGGAAGTCTCTCTTGCTCACTTTGCGTCCTTCCCCATTTCACACTCCTACTTTCTCATGCTTTATTCTGTTCTTCCTTTTCTTTACCGACTTGCTGTTCTCATGTGCGTTGATCCTGGGTGGTAATACCTTCGTGTATGGGTTCCCTGTTTCTCTTGGCATACTGTATGTCCCTTGCTCTTTCCTCTGTGATATCGTACTGCTCGGAAACGGAAGCTTAAACTTCCTAACTATAACTAACTAATCAAGACATGTGCAAAATCTTTACTGACAGAAAAAATGGGAGATTCGCAGGTGAAATCAGAATACTAGAGGTAAGACGAGGCTTGTTGAGGTAGAAGGGGCTAGTCAGGCGGACTTTATATTAGACGGGTAGCTTAAATTACAGTAGCCCTATTCAAAAAAGAAAGTGAAAATATTAATTAGGGTAACCGTGGAATTTCAGCGAGTCCCGCGGGTATGAAATATTTGTCGTCAGCGGCTAGGTTCGTTTGTATATCTCCCAAATTCGAAAGTAATATTTATGTTATTTTCTGTATAACTTTACTGTAATATCAAAGAGTTACATTTCTATGAGATTTAGTTATGGGTTTCTGATATGAGTATAGACAAGCTTATTGGTACGCGCTGTGTGACTATACCAATGCCAACATGTTATGCATGCCAGCTGTGAAGGTAATTTAACCTTTCCTGGCCTCAATTAATACTTTTCGTAGGACTTACAGTATTTGGAACGCTCACAATGTATACAATAGGTGAGAAATGGCAAATTATTAAAGCTGCAACCCCGTACTAGGCAGTCGTGTAACAGCTAGATGGTTACTGTGCCCACCAGGAAGCAAAGAATGCAACGGGAGGACTCAATAGGACTAAAATAAAACTTAGCCGTGACTGCACGTAGCAAATTTACATCACATCGACGAATCGAAGTACTGTATTTGAGTGTGGGACCTCAGGCCTTCGTATATTGTTTTCTTGAACATATCACCGTATTTTTTCGATTTAGTTCATTGATTCTACTGCTCATGACTGGCCAGCTACTTGAGCTGCACAATACTGTAAAATGTTGTCTCCACATACAGAAAGTTCGAGCAATAAGCTGTTACTCTGGTTTCCCTCGCGTACAGAGTTGGCTATAAAGGTGCTTATATTTGTTGGTAAAAAATAATTATTATCTGTGAAGAACACTGTGAACTGAACAAGAAATGTAAATAAGGTAGCAATTGAAAGAAGAAGTTAAATCAGGTCTCCAAACGGGACCAAATTTCGGCACTAGTGCTGTAAAGTTTCTACCAGCATGCACTGCAATTTTCTGTAGTTATAATTGCTTATTGCTGATTTAGTATATATTCTTTTGATTTATTTATACGCTGAAGAGACAGAATTTGCAATTTAAGATGAATTTTCTGGCAAAATTAGTTAAAATACTTATAGGCTACTCAGCCATATTTTCGTCGATGATGACGTCACTTTTTGATGCTAATTTCTCCTGAGTCTTCCCGTTACGCTCTTTGCTTCCCGGTGCCCACTCTCATTCTTATCGTTGCTGATTCCCAATCGAAAATTTTGAGAAGTTTTTCCAATGTTATCCGATCCCTGGACACTGGATACGCTAATGGTTTTTCCGATGGGGTTCATGCTCGATCACAGCGGCATCTCCTGGGGCTGGTCTTTATTTTTCAAGCTTGTACAAGGGACGTATGCAAAGTTTTAAGTATCGCTGTATAAGAAGCGTTGATATGATTCTTTGAAAGTACAACCTTTTCTAAGGATTCCGGACAAATTTTGAGATTCTAAAAAAGTTGGAAGTTAAGTTGAAAATAAATCATCCTATATCAATTATCCCTGTCAGTTTTTTTTTTATGCATAAACACTTTCTACACACCCCCCCCCCCCGCCATCTCCTTGTACTAAGTAATTTGGTCACGATATGCATCATACATACATCATAGATGTACCACTGTACTATGAGAAATATTTACTAATGGAAACTGGAGGGAAATTCTCTTGTATAAGATGGGCGGAGTTTCGGTAGGCTGAATGCGATGACTTTGACGAAATTCTCAACAGCTGCAATAAGTAACCTCATTAGCTGCTAAGTTTGAGCAATTTCAGGGTAGATAGTAAACTGACACGATATTTATAGGGCAGTTTGCATGATGCAATAGTAGAATTACTACTGGCATGCATTTAACTGTTATAATAGCATATTTTGAGGGACCTAGTAGCGCAGATGAAGCAATAAGCCGCACAGCCCGGCAAGCCCTGCCCTGTCGACTGCTATTGCAGGAAGTAGAGCAGTCAGAGCAGGTGATGGACCGCTCCCATGATGGTGTAATTCTTTGAAGGTCCCAAACTAGGAGAATAATTACCCTATAACGAGAGCCTGGGGAGTAATTACTGCACAGCTTGTGATCGTAAGAGATGCTCTTTATGGGAGCGATACGCCCGAGTGCTGTGCTCTATGGCTGCTGCTGCTGTCGCCTGTACGTATGAAGAGATCAACTATGAATGCATCTGTTGCACATATTGAGCTATCGGTGGGTGAATCTATCCATCAGGTGTAGAGAAATGAGATGTGGATGACGTATAGCAAGTCTGTAACGACGGTATTACATTCACTCTCTAAATAAATTAGTTATAAAGTTCGTATCATTGCAGCCATTGGAAGATGTTGACTGCTACACAGTGAAACGTTTTCAAGAAAATCTGTAACTCATTTACTCAAACTACAGTCGGTTCATGCAATAGTTGTTGATATCCTTATCGATAGTAATGCGTATTAGTCATAATCACTCACCTCAAAGATACTTTTAACTTGTAGACAGACTAGCAGAGTTACAGTCACACTTTGTACAGAGTGAGACTATGATAGTTAATAAAGTGATGATTGTATCTGGTGATACTTTCAGTCGCCAATAAGTCAACTGCTCATCTGCTCCTTGTACATACCGAGCGAGTTTTTCAAATGGATATATAAGGAAATCTTCAAGATGATGCCCTTAACGGTTGTGTGGTTTATTATGCTCACAGTACGAAGTTTTTTTGAGGGTAATTAAAGTTGGTATTTTGGTTACGAACTGAACAATGGACCAAGAGTCCATACCCAGAGAAGAGCCGAATCACTGGCAACGGTCTGTTCTCATCTACTGCCGTCATGCCAATTCCTGCAAAACGCTATGGACGTTTAACAGAAAACTGCTACCACTGGGACGTACGCTGTGCTTCTAGGATGAGTTACAGCGGATTGGATAGGGTGCTGAGTGCTGGCACGTAAGATTTAATTTTACTGGCAGGATCGATACTGGAACAAAGTTGCCGACGAATGATTGAGTGGTTAGAAGTCGTGTGACCGAACTACCGAAGAGGGATTCGAAGTTAACGTACTGTAAAAAAAATCGTAACTTTAACGGAGGAAACTCCGTAAATGTTACCTGGAAAGCTCCGTATTTTGATTTACTGTAGAAATGCCGTATTTTCTTCTAGACCATCGACTATACATAGTTACGCTTACATTGCACCGGGTAGTACCAGATGACAGTTCCATAAAACTGCCATTTTACTCGATGTACCAAGTGTGATCTCGTTTGCAGTTTCGTTTCCTTTGAAAAAAATGTACCGGCAGTATTCATATGTTGAACATACGGTTCAGGCGGTACATCATTTAAACTACATTAAAAGCGACGCAGCTCGTAAACTGAATGCAAATTAAGAAGCATTGTAGCGGAAATGCTGTTTGATACTTATTTAACTGAGCAATAGTGTTTTCCTGACAAAGTTTGTTTCAAAACCCAGCTGAACAAATTGTGAACCATTTATATACTCCCCTTAGACTACAACACTCAGAAGATACATTACTATTGTACGTACGGATGTATAATTTTGTATCAAACAGTCTTAAATTTCAGACCGAACAGTGTAAACGTTTTGCATAACAGTGTAAGTAGTTTTGCAAAATGGTTAGCTGTTATACAGGTTTAGTTTAAACGAGTGCAAAATGTTTAAATTTGTGGTGATTGTTAAAAGCATTTAAAGCATTGGTAAAACGCATCCGAGAAAAACAGTATATAGCTTGAAGACACCAGCATGCAAGAATATTTTTTTTCTGACACAGCTCCAATATATAGCGACTTGACAGCGTAGTCGGTAGAAATGTTGACTTCGAATCCGCTATGACGTACGTGGGTTCGAGTCCCGCACAACACCAACTCTGGTGGGAAAATTACGGAATGATTCCGTAAATCTTACGGAATTTTGTTGGCGTTTTTGCCTCCAGCAATTTTAGTGCAAAATTTGCGATTTTTTTTACAGCGCGGAGGGAGCTGCTCCAAGTACTTGTCTGGGTGAATTTTGAACGTGTAGACTGTTTGAGCTCCGATCTAGTACACGAACCAAGAGGGAATGGGCCTCTTGGTTCGTCTACTGCCGCCTATCTAATCTAAACTTCTGAGGGAAGCCTGCACGTAAAACAAAGGTTTACAATAAAAGTACGGGAAAAGTGATGGCCCTGCGTACATATTCAGCGATGATGATTGAGATTTTACCATCTCTTTGAGGGCGATCATAATAATCGTTTGTATCGAAGAGTAATACTGTCGGCACTTCGTTGAAGTCATGCAAGTATTTGAATGTTTGTATACGACGACCATTGCGTCATGTTTGCTCAAGACAGCTAACTTCGAGCTCCTGGAGGCAATGTTCGTATGATTTATTGTGGAACTGTGATAATAAATTTATTACCTGCCGCTGGATTTTCTTTTATTTCATCAATATCTTTGCAAAGATGCGGTGATAAAAAAAAGGTAAACTTTCAGTGAAAGCGAACTAGTTCAATGTGCAAGGAAAGAATTATATCCTTGCAGTGAATCCTAGGACTTTGCTTACAGTTTTTGCACTCTTCTCGACTTGCTGCTGGTGTTTTAGGTCTTCCGTAATAGTTCTTCCTGGTTTACGTTGCTGGGTAGCCCATGCAACTTCAGTGTCATTTATATTCAGTCTCAAATTGATGTTTTTTATCTTTTTGTATCACCTAGCATTTATTGATAATGAAGCTTAGGTATCGCGTTGAAGTCAATTCCATAAGGCAGCCTAGGTCTTCCTGAAGTTTCTCTTTGTCGTTATCACCTAGAGCTCGGTGGCAGAGCTTGCAACTATCTGTAAATTTACAAACTTTACTAAGGATGTTAATTAACATCAAGCTCATAATACTAATGTCAAATAAATGTGGGCCGAGTACGCTCCGTTGTGGCTCCTTCCATGGAGTTGCACCGAGACCATCGAGAAGAGTCTATCTCGACGGCCTCTGTTGCACCCACTGCTGGCGGTCAGTGAGCCATGCACAGACTCAGTGAAAGTTCTCTTTGGACTAGATGGGCACCTGTATTTTTTTAATTAGCGTAGATTAGGGACTTCGTGAAAAGGTTTTTGAAAGTCCACGTAAAGGAAATTCACTGCTTTTGTGTTGTTGTCGGGGCGTATAACTCGAAACAATTGCTAGACAGCGTCTTCTGTTTCGGAAGCTATACCACGGGCCGGATTAGTATGGTACATCTGAAAACGGTCAGCGATGAGCTTCTTCAGGTACGTGTTGTTCGAGAGTTATGCTCACTACCGAAGTAAGAGTGACTGGTCAATAGTCACTGAAAATTTGTTGTCCTCTTTTTTCTGTATTGGAGTCACTTTCGCCAGTTATCAATCCCACGCAATTTACACCGTGTTTAAAGACAGATCAACGACTTCGAGAAGTGCTACTTTAATGAGTAGGGCCTGTTCTCAAAGAACACGGGCAGAATTATCATTTGGGCCAGTAGACTTGTATAAGTTCAAGTGTGTCAGTTCTTGAAGGATCTCGTGTTCCGAAAAGCATGTACATAGAGGAGAGGCAGCGGCGCTGGTGCAGGTACTTCTGCCGCATCTTCTCTGCTGAACACTGATCGTAGCATTATTGTCTTCGATGTCGTTAGCGACTTCACCATCAGGTCTGTGATGTTTGCTTATGATTCTTTTTGTGAAAGGTAGTTCGTTGATGTATTTGTCGAATGCCTACAGATTGTATTTTGCCATATCAGCTATGGAAACTTCGATTCTTTGATTAAAATTCCACACAGTTGTGTAACCTTCCCAACTTGGCGGTGCTCTCCTTCGATAGATTTAGGTTCTAGGTTTTACTCGTATTACACCCTTGACGCTTTATTATGCAGTCTTTGACAATGGTTCATCCAAAGGGACTTTTTCAACGGAGTCTATTATTTCTAGGATATATGTGACGTTCTACAACAGCAGCAGCAGCGAGTGTCTATCTTTTCAACACGTCGGGGCATTCACCGCCATTGCAGTGCCGTAAGTACTTTCTTTCATTGTTCAGTTAAAGGAACTGGTGTATATGTTCAATGAAGTTTAATATAAAAGATATAATTTAACCTAACATATATGATATTTCGAATTAGCTATCAAGATTATAACTGAAACGCTACTCCTTCTTATTTATTTTTATTTGTTAATTTGCTCGTTTACATTAAGCCTCGGTTAAAGTAACTTATCATTTGATTGAACTGAAGTAATATTCGGTTGAGTTATAATAATTTTCGGTTGTCCTAAGTTAATCTTCAGCGATTTTAAATTGATATCGAAAATGTGTACATCATTTTAGTGGAGATCGTGGGTCAATTATACTATGTATTAAAAAAAACAGCATTGTAAATGGCGACGTTTTTAGATGACCATCCTTGAGACAAAGTGTATACCCATTTCTAATATATACTTCGTTCACAGACAGGCCAAATAATCTTACTCTCTATAAGCACACACAGTCACGCAGGACCCGGCACAGTATATACCCATTTCTAATATATACTTCGTTCACAGACAGGCCAAATAATCTTACTCTCTATAAGCACACACAGTCACGCAGGACCCCGGCACAAATCTGCAAGGGTAATGCGCCGCTGCTCGGTACAAACTTTCAGCAGATTCCTTCCCTGAAGTTGCAAACTTCAATTTTTTATCAGACCAAACAAAACCCGAGCGCGTCTGTCGGCCTGCTTCTATGGTAGTCGGTGCCGTATGGATAATCTGGTTTTTACGAGGAGTAGTAAAGTATTTCCGCAGCTTCATCCATGCGCGCCGTATTACTACATACGTATTGACTTTTGATTAATTTGCATGATACCAAGAGTACTGAAGTATTTCCGCAGCTATGTTTACGCGTATCGTTTCGCTACGTGCAATGCGCAGCGGTTTTCTGACTAATTTGACTGGTGCCATTTCCTGAGCATCATCTTGGTGCTCTATTTTGCTGCACGTAGACAGTGAGCTCTGTGGCCACTTGATTCTTATATTCCCAGTTAGCGGAGTTCTTACTTTATCTGCACGTACAGTGTAGTTGCGTACAATACGTCCCATGGGTTTGATTTCTGTTACATCAGTTTACTCATGGCTGTACTTCATTACTACAGTACCTTACAGTGATTATGTATGTTTTTTCTAATTTTGCACCACGTATAGGCGTTTTGTGTTTATTAGTTGATTTGATTTTAGTGTTACCGAGCAGAATTAAGCATCACTATTCACTATCATCGTTAGAGGGCGGAATATAGGTACTTACAAATTGGTCGAAAATTACTACTGTACTTATACTTTGTTACTAGCTTTTTTCACATCAAAGTAATGACTGCTATTATTACGATTAAAGTCGATGTTTCTTTTTCTTGCTCAAATACCGTTAGTCCCAGTGCCGCATTAGATAGTTCAACTATTACGACCATTTTGAGACCTTCGGCAAACTTTTTTTTGCCCACGCGATCACTTGGTCGCGTTTCACGTACGTAGTGCTGTTCCTACAGAGAATAATTTTACTTTTGGTTCTATGTCCCGTCGGTGTAGATGACTCCACATGCAGCTCTCAGTCTACACTCGCACTGTCGAAATTCAAAACGCGTCGTGCTTTGTTCTAGCTCGTCTTCTTCTGACCGTCGTTTTTTAGAGACGGCACCAGTGCGTATTGGGACACATTATGGCAAAGCTTATAACGCGACTACACGGGCATTTTGGCCTTGAAGTATACCTTAGAATACAAATATGATCACACATAATCTGTGTCGCTGATGGGAATTGCGGTTCCATGCAATAACCTGTTGCTGTTTACGTCTGTTGAAACAATAATTCGAATGTTACAGTACGTACATGGTGTGAATCGAATTGACAGCAACGTGATATAATTTGTATCTGGTATGGACTATGTAACTAAATTTAAACACCTGTACTGTGTCTAACAACTGTGACCCGATACTGTTTACTTCTGTTGCGAAGTAATTAGCCGAATGCATTGCACTATTACTTGTGTCCCATTGAATTACTGCAGTAATCACTCACAAGAAACAATCCAAGAGACGCGTCGGACCGTTGAGAGCGGCGTCTTCACTGCGCTGCCTGCCATCAAAAGGTCTTTTTATTCAAGCCATGCCTTAATTTGGTCCAAAATAGGAATGAGGTCGATGAAGACTGGAGTCTTTACGCAATATTGTGCTCTTGAGAGACGAATATTGAGGCGAATCGCACGGGGAGATCGGTGCTTGCTCCATTTCTGCCTTTGCTGCTCGAGTGTTTGCTGATGTCGATTTGATATAATGAGATACTGCATAGCTGCACGCTGCCTGGTCAGACGCATGGTAATATTTGCATGGTTATGGTCATGAGATATTGCATAGCTGCACGCTGTCTGGCCAGGCGCATGGTAATATTTGCATGGTTATGGTCATGAGATATTGCATAGCTGCACGCTGCCTGGTCA
>LQNS02000303.1:17281466-17291768 GCA_001587735.2 Parhyale hawaiensis
ATATAATAATTTGACTTTGCTTACAGCCTGGGTGTTGAATATTCGCTAGAGAAGCAGAGAGTCTGTTGATAGGGAACCGAATGGGCCGCTCCTTGACGGGCAGAAGAGGACGGCCGAATAGCGGGTGGTGGTCTATGCCCAGCTAAATAACTTCTGCTTTTTTGCGAAAGCGAAAACGATCGCAATGACGACCCAACGGGTCATGGGTCGTCTAGTATATATATATATATATATATATTCTTATAAATTTGTTGAAACGACATGATTCAAAATCGCTTCCATTAGAACATTTTAAAAAAATCTAAGAGATTTTCTCCCAATATTCAAATATCTTAAAAATTCTACGGGGCACTTCCACCGTCTTCTCCATGGTAAACGCGCGCTTAGATGCACCACCACCCCCACCACCACCCCCAGTACCACCACCCTAGTACAGAAGCACTTCTCAACGAGCTCTTCCCCCGAGAACCTTGTGCGTAGGCAGGCAAGGACGTACTGGTTCGTCTAGTGTATTGTATTTTACGAGTTTTTAAGTGTTGTAAAAGTATTTCAGGACATTAGAAGAACCAGTCCTGGCCCCTAACCTACAAGGTTGGCGTTGTAAAAGCTCATTGTTGGGAAGCTATTAGTTACTTAGCGTCAATCTTAGACTGGCCTCTCTTAGCGTCAATCTTTGATTGGCCTTTCTTAGCGTCAATCTTTGATTGGCCTTTCTTAGCGTCAATCTTTGATTGGCCTTTCTTAGCGTCAATCTTTGATTGGCCTTTCTTAGCGTCAATCTTTGACTGGCCTTTCTTAGCGTCAATCTTTGACTGGCCTTTCTTAGCGTCAATCTTTGATTGGCCTTTCTCAGCGTCAATCTTTGACTGGCCTTACTTAGTGTCAATCTTTGATTGGCCTTACTTAGTGTCAATCTTTGATTGGCCTTACTTAGCGTCAATCTTTGACTGGCCTTACTTAGTGTCAATCTTTGATTGGCCTTACTTAGTGTCAATCTTTGATTGGCCTTACTTAGCGTCAATCTTTAATGACGACGCTAAGTAGGGCCAATTAAAGATTGACTCTAAGTAACGAACGCCGACTTCAGGGGGTATTTCAATAACCTACTAAACATTTTGGCAGCCTTGCGGCGTTTGGGTAGGCTAATGGATAAATTCTCGTCCTAAGCCTCCATCTATGAATATACATACAGTATATTCTTCTTTGGTTTAAATATAGTGTTTGTTTTTATTTCATCAACTCTTGTGAATGTGTGAATTAAAATTTTGTAGTTAACCAGCCTCATCATCTGCTAATTTCAATTCATATGTATTATATGTAGGCAATAGACATCCTTCATGTATACAAATTCATCGATTCACCACACGTTACAAGTCATACGAAAATCTCATCTCGAATAGATTAGCACGTAAGGAAGGATACACGAGCATAGTGTTAAGATTCATGTAATAGTGTGTTGGCTCACAAATAACAGTGGAGAACGGAATAGCTTATGTATATTAACGTTCCGCTCCTTGAGACTGATACACACGCTAGCCAAATGAACAAATTTTCTCACCTAATCGTTTGAACGTTTTTTGAACTCCTGTAAACTTTGAGTTTGTTAAGAGAAGGCTTGAAAATATCAACCGTTATTTGCTTCGCCATGCAGTGCCGTTTGGTAAGTTTGGAACAAGTCTTTAAACTTGGAGAGAATTATACCTCAAAATTAAACGGCTCTTAGAGCCCGTACACACACTCGCAATAAAAACTAATACCATTATCTTCGCGTCCGAATGCGTTGATAAATTAATCTAAATAGCGCATACGCACACACTTGCAGAGAATTATATGAGTTGTAGGTAGCCTAACTCTCCAAATCTGAAAAGATGACAGAAACTTGACCAACGGCCCTGGCTGAGCAAATTGGACTGACGGTTGATATTTTTAGGCCTCTTCTTGGCACACCCAAAGCTGTGTTTGCAAGAGTTCAACATAACGTTCGTACGATTAGCTGAGAAAATTTGTTCATTTGACCAGTGTGTGTCCTAGCCTTTATGTTATCTATGCACGAAACGGGATATTGCACGCATTCTTAACCATAAAGTAAACGCCTATAGATTCACGAAAACGTGTGTGATATTAACTACCCTAAATAAAATTTGAGATGGGCCGGTATGTGGGGAGCAGCTACCCCAGAGGGACCCTATAGGATGCCTTAGCTCGTTCCTTCTTGCCACTTCGCTTCTTTTTACTTACATACTTCTGCCGTTGTTACTCTTCTTTCCAAATTTGCAGTTACCATGCGAGTTGATGCTCTGGCCGGACACCCTCGTGCATCAGTTCTACTTTTCTATCAGCATACTGTGTATCCTTTTTCCGTTCTTCTGTGATATCACTTCTGTTGTGGAGCCGGTAATAAACAATTTCTGTTGTGTTAAGCTCTGCTTTAGTCCAGGATATAATGAAGTGCGCAATTCAACATTAGGAGGATCGGTACAAAATGGGCCGTAGGTTCCATAGCCTATGAGCGATTTCACGTTATACGAGATTTTTCGCGGATGTAACCTTCCCCTCAAGGAGCATAGGATGGGCAGAAGGGTTAGGTTATTTAGGTTTGGCCATCCCATGTTGTGGTTGCAACGACCTCAGGTGGACTCGGCAGGTACATACATTATCCTTAGCAAGGCCTCAGGGAAATTTTTTCTCCGTACCCACTTTGCTTCCTTCCAATTTTATTCTCCAACTAATAATGACTTTCTCTGTTCTTTCCGGACTTGGTGTGCGCTTACACGTTGATCCTTTGTGAGAATACCCTCGTGCATGGGTTCCCCGTGTATCTTGTGTTTCTTCCCTTTCTTTTCTTAGAACATCAGATTTGTGTTGGCATTGGAAGGCTTAAATTAGCTTACATAGAACTGTAATAATAACAATAATTATGTAACCCTCGCATATAACTTGAAAAATATGTACTTCCGTGCATACGCAGTTTTTTATATGGCAGATCAAATTTGTCCTTCTGCTTCAGTTATATTTGCTGGCTGCAGATGTTGCTTACCGTCCTAAATGTAAGCCGTAATAACATAGTGGTATTATAACTTTTATATTCGAACATTAGCTCTATTAATGTGGGAAGCATAAACGTAAAGAAGCTTAATTTACGAAGCTCAAACCATAACTACACCATACCTTCATGAGCTCTATGCCCAGTTCTATAAATGCGGTTAACTTTAGCAGAAAATCGACAGTTTTCCCATACGTCAAGAGGCGGCATCCGATAATACCTGATAATCGCCCAAAAGATCGGACTGGGTAATTTGTGAAATAAGCTGCGATCAAGTAAAGCATCCTTGCACGACCCGATGTTGCCTCTCCCGCACCAATAACATTATTCGGTAAATGACTTGCATGATACTTTATGCATCCAAGTTTTGCAGCTTGAATCTCCAGTAACGGTGACGACACTTGAGACTATAGAACAATGAAGCTGTACAACAAGGTCCATCTTTCGCCTGCTGTAGCTGTTGGGTGAGTAGCCTCTTGGGTCTGTGTCGGGAGTTTGTAGACACTAAGCTGTAATTTCTGACGGTGAGGCCACCACATTTATCTGCGCACAGAACCCCTTCCCGCCCAAAAGGTCCTCTCGGTCACTTTTTTAACTTCAGCTGATCGTTTAACAGTTTGTTTGATGTCGAGGGCAAATGGTTGCCTGCATGTATAAAACTTGTTGTCCTTCACCGTCCTAGAGGTGGTTAAGCCAGGAGAATACCTCTACTACTACATACGGGTGGTTAACGCCCTCTCCTAGGGAGGGGGGCAGGAATATAAGATAGGCAGTGGACCATAAGAATAGGTTCGTTAGGTTAGCCCATGGTATATTACGGGGCGCCGCGCCCGCAAGGGCGACTTCATAGGTTAATTGAGCTTTCATGTATATATATTGTACTTTCTTAAGTCCTTCTGCTACTGACAATCTTTGTTTTGTTCTTGCACTTCTTTCCCAACTCGTAGCTTCGCGCGTTGATCCAGTGGGATAACACCCTCGTGCAACAGTTATACGTTTCTATTAACGTATTATATATTCCCCATTTTCTGTGAATCGTCTCCAGATCCAGGATTTAAAATTGCTAATCAATTATGTTAACCTGATTCTGCATCAGCATCACATTGCGAACTCAACTTTTTAGCTCCGACTCGACACACAGTGTGGTATTCATAGGAGAAATTAGTATCTGTGAACGGTAAATTATTTGGAACCAGTATGGTAGATGCTCGCGGTTTCATATGAGGGATTGCTATGGGTTTCGCCATAAGATCACTTTAGCTATGTATGAACTTTATTGCAAACGAGAGCGGTTTAGTTGTGCGAACATGGGGAATTTTCCTACACTTATCACTTCAAATCTTATCCGGTTTCATAAGCCTCTAGCAGTATCACCTGAAGCTTGGGCTCTGCAGCTTACGTTGGTCATGCGTTTGTGGGTTATTGGTTATTGCAGCCCACAAGGATTGCAATGTAGCTACATGCATAGCTTAGGCACTTCTTTCTTCCCGCGTCCAAGGAGGCTCAGATTTTAGACTTTCTTAAATTCTATAGCGAAGAGTGTCGACTATCCATATTTTAATGCTGTAAACAATGCTGTTCGAACAAGAAGCTGATGTTAATTGGTTCGGCGCTTTAAAATTAAAGTATCTGTGCTGCGTCGCTATAAAGTCTTCCTTCGAGTCGCTAAGCCAATTTTCTGGTATCTGCACGAACTTTTGGGAGTTTTTACTCCTGGGCAGTTTCTTTCTTTTCCTTTTTTTTTTTTTGTATTGTTTCATGCAACGTTGCTTCCCGGTATATACAACTTTAAGAAATCCATTTATCGAGTATAGATTTGTCAGTAATTTTACAACAAGCGTGCTGAGAATTTGCCCATAAGAACGTACACCGATCTTCCCTTCATTACCGCGTGCGACCGAACCTTCAACCTTCTAAT
Organism: Parhyale hawaiensis; assembly: GCA_001587735.2. Taxonomy (NCBI): domain Eukaryota; kingdom Metazoa; phylum Arthropoda; class Malacostraca; order Amphipoda; family Hyalidae; genus Parhyale; species Parhyale hawaiensis. The sequence continues at coordinate 17,286,428 of LQNS02000303.1, forward strand.
TATAATTACCCTAAGTGGCCGATATCGCCCTCTCGCTGCCGCGCTAAAAACCCTCACATTTTGGGAAGGACATCGGTTCAGGAGCTAATGCACTGCTTGTTTTTTGTCTTTTGCATTCAGTGCTTTCGATGAATAAAGAAGAAGCAAACGTTGAACGGAAGGGTATCTACTACACGGTTGAAATCATCTTCGGACGGTGCATATAAAATTATAGACTCGTTTGCGGCACGGTTGGGGCAAATTTTAACATTAGAAATTCCGTTAGACTTGCCGGTAAGAAATAATTCGAGTAGTGAAGAACTAAAGGCTGCAGAACTTGAGGTGCTCATGTAGGAAGGGTTCGACGCACCACATATTCGATTCCTTCGCAAGAGCGTTGATCGTTATACGGTGTAGTCAGTTGTATCTCCTGCAGGAATATCTCTGCAGAACATCTTGCTCTCTCTGCTTTCTATTCTATTTCTGTTTTCACTTTTCTTTCTTAAATTGCTGTGTTCATACCTAGGTGACCTATGCAAGTATGCATGTGTTCTCCTCACACTGTTACGAACGAAATGATCCTTGCGTATACTTTCCTGAAGTTTTTCAGTACCTATCTCGGGAGACCCGAATTTACGTAGGTTATAAAAAATTTTTATGAACTCAAATATGTTTTCAGTGCATGAATACAAGACATGCAGTCCCAAAAAACTCTGCTTTAGAAAATCGAACGTGATACAATCGGTGTGGGAACTGAAACTGGGCTGCCCGCTGTCTGTTGTGCTCCGCGCCTGTTGGTGTGGTGCAGCGCCTGTGGTGGCGTCCAGTCGAGATGTACTGTAAATTTCTAATTATTCTGAGAACTACACGGTCTAAAGCGTGCAGGCTTCACTAGGCTGCGTGCAGAAGGCCAACTAGACCAGTCCGCTCTCAGTGCGACAGTCCACCCTCAGCGCACCAGTCCACCCTCAGCGCACCAGTCCATCTTCAGCGCACCAGTCCATCTTCAGCGCACCAGTCCATCTTCAGCGCACCAGTCCACCTTCAGCGCACCAGTCCACTCTCAGCGCACCAGTCCACCCTCAGCGCACCAGTCCACCCTCAGCGCACCAGTCCACCCTCAGCGCACCAGTCCACCCTCAGCGCACCAGTCCACCCTCAGCGCACCAGTCCACCCTCAGCGGACCAACTGGACCAGTCCTCCCTCAGCGCAGCGAGTCAGCTAGGCCAGGCCTTTTGGAACACCTCTTGCAGCTCCTTTCATGCATTGCTATCTCCGCACAGAAATTGTATCACATCATTCAAACATAGCGACTGGACTTACGAAAAATTCGAGAAGCGGTCACGCGATAATCCATGTTTGTGGGTATTCCTCTGACACCTGCCGGTCGCGCCTCGCGTTGCTAATTCATATCTTATACACTACATAAATTTTGGTCTCGAATAATGAATATTTGGTCGAGTTAGAAATCGTTCGTTTGAGCAAATATATAAGCGCTCTATTCCATTCGAATTCCTTTTATGTTTTCTGCTGCAACTTCTATGCAATCCCGCCTCAGTAAATTTTCTGTGCTTCTGCGATATTTGTTGGTAGTTTTTCTTGGAGTGAAATGTTTATATCCAGTAACTTTACTTTGTTATTTGACATCTCTATTACGATTATGACCCTAAAACAATTGCTAAGACCCGCACTATCTGTCAATGCACGCTTTGTGCCCGTTTCTATAGCTATTAATAGCCTAGTAACGTCCTCTCGTTTGAGATAATGGGCAAGAATTTATTATGATGCCGTATATTGTTTCTGCTTGTTGTACTGGTTTAGCTGATAGAAAAATTATTGCACAAGTCTGCATGATGTTATACCGTATACGCCAGTATAAATTTTTCCTTTAATGTTAATTTATCAGCTTTTCTGTCCATTTACTGTCAGGCAATATTCAAACCTCTTGAAGATTTTGGCAAATTTTTTTGGCTGAAATCGGGCAAAATTAGTCCAGGTTGCAGATCGTGGTAAAATAGGGAAATCGGGCAAAATTAGTCCAGGATGCAGATCGTGGTAAAATAGAGAAATCGGGCAAAATTAGTCCAGGATGCAGATCATGGTAAAATAGAGAAATCGGGTAAAATTAGTCCAGGATGCAGATCGTGGTAAAATAGGGAAATCGGGCAAAATTAGTCCAGGATGCAGATCGTGGTAAAATAGGGAAATCGGGCAAAATTAGTCCAGGATGCAGATCGTGGTAAAATAGGGAAATCGGGCAAAATTAGTCCAGGATGCAGATCGTGGTAAAATAGAGAAATCGGGTAAAATTAGTTCAGGATGCAGATCGTGGTAAAATAGGGAAATCGGGCAAAATTAGTCCAGGATGCAGATCGTGGTAAAATAGAGAAATCGGGCAAAATTAGTCCAGGATGCAGATCGTGGTAAAATAGAGAAATCGGGTAAAATTAGTTCAGGATGCAGATCGTGGTAAAATAGGAAAATCGGGCAAAATTAGTCCAGGATGCAGACCGTGGTAAAATAGAGAAATCGGGCAAAATAAGTCCGGGATGCAGATCGTGGTAAAATAGGGAAATCGGGCAAAATTAGTCCAAGATGCAGATCGTGGTAAAATAGGGAAATCGGGCAAAATAAGTCCAGGATGCAGATCGTGGTAAAATAGGGAAACCTCGATAGGAATACAGTTTTGCTTCGTCAAATAAATCTCTCGCACGTTTGAAGGACCTCTTTTTAATACTGATTTTTTCTCCGCACTAAATCCTTATTTACTCGGAACTCGTGATGCGCCAGTTGAGTAAAAGGTTGATGAAGAAAAAAAAAAAGAGAAACGGAAGGATTTCTTCCAAAGCCTTACTACGTAGGTACAGGAACGTAGAAAATGGAGATTTGCAGAAATTATTGCTTTTCGCCAGCCAAATTTTGCTACAGCTTTACAAAATTTTCTTGTGCATCTAAGATTCGAATATTGATTTCGTATCTTTGCCGTAACTTTTGACGGTCGAGTTCACTTTTTAATACATGTAATATTCTAATAAATGCAGAGTCACATGACGCATCACTACTATATCTTAAAGAAATTTTTAATTAATAATTAATCTATTTTTGCAATGGATGAGGCTTCCACGTTGCGTGCGCATCGCTTACTTTTAAAAAGTTTCTCGAAATGATCGTTTATTCTGGAAGTGAACTCACCATAAAAAAGAGCAGCGTTAAAATATGGTGCTGTTGCTTCTACATGGAAAGTGGGACAATTACTGCTTTTAGATGCATATAAAAACGTGACAGTTGTGCGCTATATACATAGACTATGTATACTATAATTTTTTTGGCTGGTGGATTGCAGGATTGATTCATCCCAACTTTTTGATGCTCATTTTGGAATTGAAGAAATAAGATGTGTGTCTCCAAACATGAGTCTTTGTTTCAGCTGCATCATATGAAAGCCTTTGGTCTGGCTCATCTCGAGTTGGAGAGAGCTAAACGAAAATTTTAGTTTTTCCTTCAGGCCGCGAAACACACAGCCCTTGCACCCCAACTATCGAGAGAAGATCTCTGCCGTAGCGATGTCATTCACAAATACTGCGCACGAACGGCACCTGCATGCAATTCGTACGGTGTTTTATCAGGGTCTTCTATTCCTGAGCCGCCCCGGATGCAGAGCTGCAAGATCCAACTTTATGTTGTGTGAACGACGCTGGACTGGCCCATTATGACCAGGGTATTCCGGAGTTGTCTTGGGCAAAGCTTTCGCCAGATTTCAACAGAAAAATACGACGAGGCGTAGCGAGTTACGCGGCCAACCGACTTTTGTCCACACCATGCAGGGATATCATTGGAAGGACACCCATCAGCTGGGGATACCTTCCCCTGGTGCTTCTGGATCAGCATCTGATAACAGATTGGTTCTTCAGTGGCCGAGAGAAAGGAAATAATATACGAAGAAATAAGGTGGGCCTCTTAAGGAATATTGGCTGTAACAGGTTGGTTCTTCTGTCTGCGGAGAAGGAGGTGTCGTGTGGGGAAAAGACAATTTATAGACAAGAATTTTGCAATATGTGTAAGTTATTTCCTAGTGGCAGAATATAATGTGCGTATGTAGGTGCGCCCCCTTTAGCTAGGTATAATGTTCAAGAAGGCTTCACTGTCAATTCCCAATCCTGAGTGTTCTAAGTTTTTCGAAAAAAGTATTACTGTATCGTCCACTTAATTGGGAAATGAAAATGACGGGCAAAATGTCAGTTGATTCAATGAGTGTGAACCTTAACGTTGCTAAGTGTAAGTTGCTCATCGTAAGACCGCGATTACTGGTCTAAATGTTGGTACTTGTGTATCTATGGCCACCGGCCAACCAACGTGTTCAGGTTAGTCAAATTATTCTTTTAGTTCTGTTTGTAGGTACCGTTCCCTTCCTTCCTAGCCTCATGCTTCGACGACTGACTGTTTAGCAGCTAGTCTTCTTCACCGCTGGTTTGTAGTTCTTTCATTTATTCTCCGTTCATAGATTCCTGGTTTTCAACATTCATTGGGTTTGTTTTTTCCTTTTTCGATCGTCGCAGTTCAGGACTTAGGTAAAGCTTATTAGATTAATCTTACCTTTTGCAATGCGGAAAATTTGACGAGCACAATCTGTTTTCAAAATTTTTACATCGTATGTTGTTGAAAAACTTACTGATACAATGTGGCCTAAGATGAAGCGCGCCTCAGTGTGCTTATAGGCTACATCCTCGTTAGTTATCTCTATTCTACTTTACTTGCTCGTATCACGAGCAGTATTGTGTGGAAAGGAAGACCAGTTATCGAGGTAAGACCATGGCTTGTGTATCCCAAGTGCTCTGGAAGAAGAGCACCGCATCTACCACATTATATACATTATGACCGACCTGGATCGCTGCAGTGTCACCTTGCTAATTATACAGGGTGTTTCAAAATTAGAGGTCCAGAATTTCACGATAAGTAGATAAACGGAAAATAAAGCGATTTTCAGGAGTGACAAAAATTTCAAAACTCTTTAGTTTCGAGAAATGACGACCTGAAATACTTGAAGGGGAAGTATCCCCCTCCCCATTTTTCTTGTTTACTTATGACCAAATCGAAATTTGGTACAGATATGTCAAATTGAAAATAAAATTGAGTTTGACTGGTGTGCTTTTTTTCCATTTTTCCTATAGAAAACGAGATATTCAAAGAAAACACGAGAGGGGGCTGGGGAAAACCTATCTAGTCCTGCAGTTTTTGGGATACAGAGATGATTTTGGTCTCAAAATAAGCGGAATTTGATTCTCTACAAATAAGGGCTTGGGTTTTATGAACGTCGAACTAGGAGACGAGTAACAGTGCACTTTTGACGAAAAATTCGAAATA
>LQNS02000303.1:17402395-17412789 GCA_001587735.2 Parhyale hawaiensis
GGTCGTGAAGTTTTGCACTGACAGCTCCGTACATATATGGCTCGCGTCAGCGGTAACCGTCACTTTGTCAGACTGTGATGGTGTTAGGACGTGCGTAGCTCAGCGATAAGGATTAGTGCAATTTATACCTAGTACCTGCTAATGTGGTCCATGTTCATACGGTGCAATAGTACTGTGAGCGAGAAAAATCAAATTTCTAAGTTTTACTGTGTAGACCTCTCAAGTACATCGCATGTGCGACCTAGTTCAGCAAGTGGCTGTTACGTCAGAGCCGCTGCCAGTGCCTGGAGGCAGTCTTTAATCTGCACCTGATCTTGCTGGATGATGGTACTCGCTCTCCTCCTAAGCGCCATTGCCAGCCATTTTAATCGTTTGTGATTGTTGAGAGTAATACGCAAGATCTTTTCATAGAACGTGCAGTAAGCCTTTGAACCTTTTAGCAATTCTTTGTAAGCAAATAAACTATTTTAGACCAATTTTACCAGTTGAAAGAACATTAAATAGACTTAAAATATTTACTGAAATATCCTTGATTCCTGAATGCAAGGTAACAAAAAAAACATGAAAACTGAAAGCACTCTGAAAAATAAGTAATCTAAAGTATAAGTTAAAAACCCCACGAATATTATCGGGTACTGTTGGCGCCTGACAAGCTATAGTAAGCCATAGTAGTAGAACATTTATTCAGTGCCCGGTAACAGTACGATTATTCCAAAAATTTTACTTGTGTTGTGACATATAGATATATAGACTTAAATTTCTCATTTTTTTTATATTCACAGATGACTCTTTGTCTTTTAATGCCTGAAGATGGCCGACGTTCTAGTCCGAAACGTTGCCTTAAATTTTAATACAGTAATTCGTGGTATAATCATATTTTATTCCCGCATAGTTTTAAAGAAGTTAACTGGTGGATGTCTCCCAAAATTTAGGAAGGTGGAAAAAGTGCTAAAACTGAACTGCAAAATACACTTATTATAATAAATGCGAGTTTAGGACTTCTTGGTGGTTAATCAAGTGCAAATTCTTTCTTAGTTCACCCCGCTATAATAGACGATTTGGCCTTTCTTACAAATCAGTAATTTTTGCAGGTACTGTGGCAGGTCCATAGTATACAGATCGGGACGGACTACCTCAACAACCCAGGCGGCGTATGTGCTGCATGCTGCGGTCCCTTCGTGCAGTTCCTACTCACGGAACCCTGCCACATGACTTGTCTGTGAACCGGAAAAGTCAAGTTGCTACGAGTAGCCTTTTTTGGTTTTTATTTTTATAGCTTAGCCCTAAAGCGTCGAACCAATATTTGTATCCCAGTAGCAATAGCATGGCTTGAAAAGTAAAAAGGCTAAAAATTAACCCTCTCTACAGTTCATAATAAACAGTTTTATTATAAACAGCGCCATTGCATTTGTTTCCAAAACGCATAAGATATAGAGGGTTAAGGAGTCTCAGATTGCTATTTTGTATCGTAATTCGGTATGAGATTATGCCACAGTGCGTTGCCTTAACCCGCTCAGAGTTTGAGCCGCATTATTACAGTAATGATTTCTTATAGCGAGAGCAAATTATGCTTTTAATAGCTTCGCTTAACCCTCTACATTGGATATTTGTCCGTATTGTCCAGTTCCCTAACCGTAGATTGCAAATGCAAATCGTGTTATGCAGTTTCCCTTTGTAAGAAAATTAGCATCACAATTTTACAGACCTACAAGCAAAACAGCACCGTGATTGGCAGTCGATAAGCAGTGGGCGGAGCCGAGGCTTTTGTTGTCATGCGCGGTGCTACGACTTGTGACAGTCGTGTGACGGTAGCCTTTGAAAGCAATGAACTGCGCCAAAAAGAGGCACACTCCAGTTGCGACTCACCTTATTGAACTGGTAGCAGAAACCGTCCTCCCTGGGCGCGAAGGGCAGGTCGTTAGGCAACAAGTTCGAGTTGACGTGACCACAGGGATCGTTCCCGCACATCAGGGTCCTGTAACGGTAATATTTTCGTTAAAAACAAAGACAAAAATATTTCTACTGAAACAGAAGTTCGGTCAGTCCCATAGTGCTACGAGGTTATTGATTGTTCACAAGATCACAACCGTCACAAGGGAAGGAATTCATGAGCTATTAACAACTGCAGTAGCAAGTGATGGAATTGCTGCAGTCTGCAGCGCTGACATTATTTTTACATGAACTAATCTAAGTCTCCCTTGTCCGCAACAAATTAAATGTTTTGGAGAGGACTAGGAAGAGGTATATCATATGCCACTATAGTTATCACATTGAGTAGCTTAAGCCTCTATTTCCACTACAACTACGAGCTAGAGATTAGTAAGAGTGTTTGCTAGCGCAGCGATTCTAAGCCGCACCGCTCGAAGGTCAAATATTTTGTTTCAGTATATCTGCCTGAAAGTTGTAAGTGACGGCGAACTCGCATTAATAAGTTCTGTGTCTCAAATTTTTGTCCGGTGCACCCCTTCTGACAGGAAATAAGGCATGCGCTTCTCTAACCCAACACCGCACGGCCGAACGAATACGCTCTGCCAGGGCAAGATTCGAAAAATGTAAAGAGAAGAAGACAGAAGAAAGAAACTCCCAAGCGGACGGCCCCTTCCGTGGCCCTCCGCACGGGATAAGGTAGAAGTCCCGCGGAATAGGTTTGCCACCTCGATCGGCGGCCCACCTCGCGGAACAGAAGGTGAAATAAAGAGAACCTACCTAACTTTACAAAACTAAACTCGTCACCACGAATTCCGGCAAGCTGCAACATCTGCTGCGGAGAAGGCACTCTGGTTTGCCCCTGGGCTCATGAGGCCCATTTATAGTCTAACAGGGAAAGGGCCTGCCCGAAGACATACACCTCTAAGGCTCCCAATTACTTCGACTACTGGTAGAGCTGGACAGGCACTTTCACGCTTCGAGTTACTTGGATACCTAGTGGAACTGGACAAGTGCCCTCAAACTCTGCCTTACTTGGATACCTAGTGGAACTGGACAGGTGCCCGAGACCCTGTCTTACTTGGATGCTTGGTGGAATTGGAAGACAGTCCCCTGAGCGCAGTACGCAGGATCGTACAAGACATAGCACTGACCCCCAGGACCCTGGTACATGCCGTCTGGGCAGTCACACACCGCCTTACCTAGAATGCACAGTCAGATTTTTTTAGTGGTATACCTACTCGTTACACATTCATAAACTATGGTGGAGTTAAAATATATATGTAGGTTAAAGTTCTGGGAAGCCATGCACAGAGGATCTCCACATAATAGAAAATCAATAAATTAGGAAGGAGAACAAAAACAAGAACAGCAGGCAGAGTGAGAACAGAAAGAAGGATATCGATGACAATGGTGGCCCAAAGAGAAAGCAAACAAGGTAGTTGAAGGTTTGTGTGGTATATTGAAAGAAATTAGGAACCAAATCACAGAACTGAGAGTAAGGAAACTGCAAGGCAGGAGTAAGAGCAAAATGAAAACTGTGGGACAGGGTAGGAAAACGGAAGGAATTGAAGTATATACAATGGAAAAAAGACCCCACGGCTTAACCTTAAGCTATGATAAAGGAGACCCTCCTCTGCATATCATATGGACGATGTCCCAAGAGAAGAGCCAAGATGTAAACACAAGACAATTGACAATTAAAGCAAACAAGCAACAGGACCGCTCCTGGTCATCATCAGGACTCTCAGAAACTCAAAGGCTAACCGAACTAATCGATTATTATCCCTCATCGCTCAATCCAAACAAAGCAGAGAAATGCCACGCAACGAAACGAGAGGTGCAGGCTGTGAAGTCGATGGGAGATTTAAGCTGCTGTGATTGAAATAACTTCGTCTAATTAACTTCTACTGTCATAGAATTTCACACCTGAGCGGACACTTGGGCACATTACATTCATTTTCTTGATCAGCGGCTGGAATCCGATCCCTCGACCCGAATAAAACGTTAGGGTTGAAGTTGAGGGCAGGGGCGTACCTATTCTACTTGGTGCCCGGGGACAAAGACAATTTGAGCGCCCCCTCCCCATTGTGAGAATACAGGGAGGAGGACTGATTTTGGCATATCTCGCTGATTCATGAACCAAAATTAAAGTATCAATTACTGTAGTGAAATTGCGGAACCTGAAACTTTAATTGCGATATACTTAAGGTGTATTTTTATTTATTTATTTATTTATTGAATTTAACACATCATACCTGAATATAAAAGGAACTTTGAGCAGATAAAGTAGTCCCAATTTAAGACTACTTAGCTAGGGGGTACTACGTCTATGAACTAATTAAATGTGCACTACAATATAATCTTGGTAGAAAGAGAATAAGAGCAAGTTCAATTGGGCCGTCAATGTCAATCTAAGCCAAGCCCTTATGACTGAACTTGTCGAGAACTACAGATAAGAATTTCGGTTTCATTCCTCGGAATCGTATAGTGTAGGCGTTAGAATCAACTCGAATACGTTTAGCAGACTGAAAATCCTTTTTTGCGGAGTAAGATCGAGTTCTTGAAACTATCACAGGCAACCGATTAAGGGTCAAGGCCTGAAACTGGAATGAACGGGTCGAAGCCACGGCAGGTATAGGAAGTTAGTGATAAGTTACATCGAGCGGGCTTTGCTTGATCGATCCAGTCGAACCCGTCATTAGAGAAAATGATTGACAGCCCTTAACCGCCAGTATGAAAGGAACCGTTAACATGTGCATGAGGATTACGCAGGTAGCTAGCTGCAACATAATCCTGTACAACATGCACCTCATAGAGGACACCTAATCCATTTAACCCGTCCTTGGCTCGTGAAGCGCAGCATTTGATAAACTTGTTCTTCACGTATACTTCAATACTTTTTCATGTTATCGAAGTCTATCTATTCTTGAAGCACAAAGTAGTTGCCGTTTAAAATATACTGAAATTTAATCAAACGAAAGCTTTTGAAGACTCCTAATCGCATTCTAGTTTAAGATTGTGGTCTTGGCACCAGCTGAAAAAAAGCGCCTATCGCCTGTAAAAGTAACGCTAGAGTTACCTGGACCGCAATCTTCTCCCCATCTAGCAAAACGCCGATGCTAAAATCCCGATAAGCAAAAAATGAGTTTCCTTGGTAAAAAGCATTCATCCAACTTGGTAAAAATGTAAAGTTAGCTTGACGACACGCATGCCAAATGGGAAGAGACGGCGCGTAATGAGTCGTGCCGCAGACAAATGTTCTTTGATATAGACTAGCTAGACGACTGCAGTCGACTACAGATGGTGGGAGCTATTGCTTGTAGACGGAAAACAGTTCTGCAACAATTGTGACGTCTGGCGTATCTCCAGCTCTGGTTAGTGTCAGCATGGTGCACCCGCAATTGCGTGTAAACGCCGAAAGTGCTAACTCAGCAAGCCAAACGTCGCAAGAATTCCTCAGTCTCGTAGAAAGACAACCACCACTACTACAGTAGAACTGAAGAACTAATCATACAGCAAGTCCCAAAATAGAAAAAAATCCTGAAAGAAAAACCTTGAAACTAGAAAAAATAAAGAAACAAGTATACAGATCTATCTAGGAGAAATGGTTAACAATCAGTGAGTAATAATAACGGGAGAGCCAGACTGACAGACGAAGAAAAAGACGCGCGTAATGAGACTTTTTTTTTTTTCGGACCAAGCAGCCGCAGCGCCTCTGCTCGCTTTCCAGCATATTATTTTTTAGTATATTTGTGTTACCTATAGGTATTAGGTATTATAAGAAGATTTAAGCCTCCCTAAATAAGTACTAAGCTCTTCAAAGAGAGGAAAAGGAAGGGACATATAGTATGTCGATAGAAAAACGAGGAACCCATGCACGAAGGTGTTCCCACACAGGTTCATCGCGCATGGGAACAACAAGCCGGGAAAGAAGAGGAAGAACAGGCAACGGCAAGTTCAGTAGGATTACGAAAGTGGAAGGAAGCAAAGTGGGCACGAAACACAGACGTCCCGAACGCCTAACTAATGGCTAAGGTAACCTACACAAAACCCCTGGCGGCGCTACGCCCCATAACATAGGATGAGCGAACCTAACCCTATAGCCCATCCTATGCCCCCGGAGGGGTATTTTACCTATAAGGTGCAGTCAGCATGTACTAGTACTACGTACTATAAGACAAGTATAGACAGAGCACTTCGATATTGATAATACAATAAATACAATACACGGTACAACCTTCACGACTTCCTATAGTATTAAACAGCCAAAGAAAATTTTTACAAAGGCAGTGGAAACAAGCATACAGTAAAATATATCATTTTAAAACTTGGGATTTTTTCCGCAACAGAGACAGTATACCTGCCGATATTCCTGGAATTTAACTGTAGCGCCGGCGACCTTAACGCTCTAACAAACTGCAACTGCGTTTGCCAGGTGGCAGTATATGCTAGTGCAATATTCTACTACTCGGCCTTAGTATTAATTCTATAGCACTTGTTATAATTCATTGCGGATTTATGAAATTTATTTGATCAAACTTGAGGTCGTGAATCAGCTTCCGATGCCGGGGGAATTCAAAAAATTTTCCATTGATTTTGCAGAGGAAGTGCTCCAAGTTGTTACTTGATGACAGGTATTGAATGCCGCATATGATAGGTAGCGTGTAACTGTAACATACAGCAAATTAGGGCAATTGCAGACTGGCCATTGCCTCCTGAATGGTACGAAGATATGTCACTCTCGACAGAACAGAAGCAGAAAATGGCATACATTGGAAATACCCCAAGAGCGACAACCCTGTGCGAATGGTAATGTGCATCTGCTTGCAGCACTTCTTCAAAAACTCTGCCCCTCCAAAAAGCTATAGTACCCCCGGCCCGGGCGTCCTGGCAAAACGGGTGCAGTATAATAAGCAACGAACAGCCTTGCTAATTCTATCATTTCATCAGAAACGTAATCAGTCTCAGATTGGCGCCCCTAGATGCTGCGCCCGGAGATAGCTGTCCCCCTTGCCCCCCCCCTCCCTTAGTTACGCCTCTGGTTGACGGTAAGTTAAACTATTCGGATTAACTTTTCTCGTTAGAATGGAAGTAGGTGAATGGAAGACACCGATTGTTTTCCCTGTGCGATTCGTTACAACATCAAACTGCTGTAACATATTGACTGTCACGATAGTGGGACCTTCTTACCATGAATTAAAGATAGCAATTATACATCAGGTACCATAGCTTTTCGTATCAGAATGTGGTATGACAGTTTTTTCAAGGTCTCGAACTTTCAAGGTTAACTCAAACATTAAACTATCTGGCCAGCAGAGTATGTCGATAGAAACGTGAAACCCATGCACGAGGGTGTACCAACATAAGAGTAGCGGGCTTGAGAACAGTAAGTCAGGAAAAAAGAAGAAGACCGAAACAAAATTCAATTAGTAAAATTATGAAATCGGAAGGAAGCCAAGTGGGTACGAAAGGTAGCTAACCGTAATGATAATAAAAAATATAAGGCAATATAGCGCAGCAGGAAATTAGGCAGGTAAAAAGCGAAGGAAAAGTTGTCTAACTTGCAGCAGCTCCAAACTGGCCATCTCACCAAAAGCGTCGAGGTAGAGCCGCTGCGACTGGGCGCAGATACCACGCTCGTTGACATCGTGACACAGCTGGTCGCTCTCCACGTACACGCGACCTTCTCCACACAGTCGGGGTACACACTCGCCCTGCGCAGCATGGGTACATCACAACGTTCTTCCAATAGTACGGGTTCAACATAAATTCTACAATTAATTTTTAATTTAAATCTAGCTTAAAACTTTGTATCGTTGAGGTTAGAGGATGTTCTGGTGCTTGCTCCTCCATTGTGTAAATTCCGCCTTGTAGAAATTCTAGTTACACAGTGGAAGTTGCAGTATTGTCGGACGTTTGGCTTTAGGCTGGAGCCAGAAAGTTTTCACCCGCGCAGCATGCGTTATGCCAGACTGTTGGAAGATTTGACACATTACATCCTGTACATAGATCATATTCAATTGCATATCAATTTCAATCGCTGTTGATCCTGAAACCAAGCGACAAGAGCTGCATTCCACAAGTGGCTGTAAGCCACAGCTCTGGTATATCACCAAAACTTCATTATAAAACGCCACCTAAACCCTTTAACGCGCGGCTGGCTAAGGCTCGCATAAGAATAGCATGGTGGAGAAAGTATAACTAGAAACTTGCTCGGTAAAGGGTGAACGCATGCTTAGGAAGTGGCATATGGGAATTTTGGAATTCTCCCAAGTTATTTTGTGTTGGCGTACGGCTGTTAATGCAGATTAATGCCGATGCTAGTTTGATGGTATTCTTAACTAATAAATGAAAATTTGAGGCGATTATTATTAATATACGAGTTAGTTTATCTCTGATTCACCACAAATTGTACTCTCGAAGGGAGATAAAAGAAGAGACATAGTATGACAAGATAAACGAGAAACTCGTGCACGAGGGTGTTCCTTCACACAGGATCATGGAGCTTGGTTCCAATAGTCAGCAAAGAAAAAGAAACGAAGAAAGCATTCGTGGGAGAGTGAAGCTAAGAGAAAGCAAGGTGGGCATGGAGTAAGGATGTCCCGAGGGCTTAGCTATGCCTAAAGTAGCTTATAGGGTCCCTCTGGGAGCGTTGCTCCCCATAACATTGTTTGGGCAAACATAACCATATGGCCCATCCTAAGCCCCCGAGGGGAATGAACGCAAACTGAAATGTACCGGTCAAAAATTCTCCCACGAAATTATCCAACGCGCAACTGAGGGAAGAACTGTATAATCAGCTAGCCTGCTGGATTCGTTTCAATAAGGACTGGCATGAAGCAGTCAGCGGTTACGTGCACAGAAGAGATAATTCGGTGTTGGTTTCCAAATTGGATGCAAGTGACGACTTCACAGAAGAGTGCGGCAGAGATCATAGCACGCCTAGGGTAGCGTTCATAAGGCCATCTGGACCTCATCATCTATGTCCAGTTGGGCCAATAAAATATTGCCAATGCAACAAAAAAGTGCATCTTGCCGTTTGCAGTTATGTGACACCAGACACTTGTAAAAGCTTAGGCTGCTCTTTTCATAACCTCTTATTTCAGCTTTCTGTAGCATTCTTATAATCTTACAGGCAATACATTTCCTAGAATACAGTTAGTCTAGCGCATTACAAATGTGTTCATTTGGCCTACTTTATCTCGTGTTTTAACGATATTAAGTGATTGTTATCAGCATTACTAGTACATACTAGGTACCTTCCTGGTGTCGCGGTTGAGCAGCACCCAGTGGAGGTAGGGGCAGTGCTGTGTGGACAGCAGGGGGGCGCAGCGCCCGTCCTCCAGCAGCACTTCACTGCGCTCACACCCATCGCTGGGGTCGTCCTCACCTGCACGGTATCGTTGTCATGAGCAGGGCACTGCGATTGTAGCGCCACACCAAAAGTAGCCTTATACTGCTCGGGTGTAGAACTCTTTTTGCGCTACTCCTCATAGTTGTTAAATAAATGCATAGCATGAAGCATTTAAGAAGAAGTTGGATGCGTTCCTAGCCGGAGTTCCCGATCAGCCATCGCTGCCACATTACCCCCTGGCTGCAGGGGGCAACAGTCTATTGGGTCAGCTTGCGCACCAGCGGGCCCAGGCGGTCTAGCAGCGCTGCGCTGAACTGAAGATCGGGCAGCGCATCAGCGTGACCCGGGACGTAGGGGCCCGAACATCATCCAGGAATACAGGATGAAATTTATTTCAGTGAAATTTAAGCTTTTCTACCAAAAAAGTCCAGTGAGATGAAGAAGAGGCAAGAAGTATGATACGCAAAACGAGGAAGCCGTGAATGCGAATAGCAAATCTGCAGGAAAGATGAAAAAACAGTGCACAAAGACATTCGAAAAAAGCGAGAAGAACGATAGAAACAAAGTGGTAACGCAACGAGAGGCGTTCTGAAAACCTAACTAAAGCTAAGCTAGCCAAGGAGAGTTTTTGAAGGCGTGACTGCCAAGGATGTAGGACGGGCAAACGTAACCAACTTAACTCCAATGACCGATCCTCTGTCCAATGTACAACCAATACGTAGTTGCAACACTTCTACATTAGTTAGTTCATTCATTTCCTTTATTCTACACCTGCTTTGCCTTATGCTTCATTTTATGTTTCAAATAACTAATTCAAATAAGGTAACAAGACGAGATGCCGAGTTGACGACGATTGACAACTGCAGAGAAGGAGAGGATTGTCCAAGAGCTTGCAGATGGTACGTGCTTCTGTGGTGGATTTAGACACGGAACTTGTATAGGACCCAGGGATATTGGAGTCCTACCTACGTGGAGCACCCTATCATCAAGGTCATGAAGGACAAGGCACGCGAAGGACGATAACCAAGAGGGATGTGCGGGGAATACGTAGGCAGGTTGTACGAATTCCCGAAACAACAAGTGCTGCCTTATTCGAAGGTGCTGTGACCTG
>LQNS02000303.1:17413811-17429370 GCA_001587735.2 Parhyale hawaiensis
AGGGAGATGAAAGAAGATCGCACCGACTCGGTGGGACTGCGGCAGGGTACATTGGACAGCAGGCGGGGGTTGGAGTTCCAAAGTTCTCGCACCTGAGGAAATATTATGGGTCTTAAAGTGAACTTCTAGAGAAGAGGGAATGCAACTTTGGAACAGAGATAAGAGGCCTTGCATGAGGAGTAAGGACTGAGGTTCTAGAGCGGACACATTTGAGCAAATGGCAAGACCTGCCGTAGAGCACAAGGAAAAGTTTTACAAATTTAACGAGAAACATTTGTAATATAGAAGGCTATGGAAGAAAAGGTGAAGGCTTGGACTTATTGAGAACATATATTATATATGAGTGGAGTTTACAAGCTAGCAGTTTCTCGTGCTGTACCGCAGACTGATGTGCTAGAAGTCCTCCAGGAAAAAGTAATCTACTAGAGACTGGATGGGCAAAAATGGCTTTGATTAATTAAAATGGAATAAAGCGCTAGAGATAATTTATTTCAGAATGAGTAAATGATGTGAGGAGTGAAGGAACCCAAATAAATTTGACAGGCTGTAACGAGCAGAGTAACAAAATCAAAGAAGCTGGGAATCACGCGGCCTCAGTGACGTTCAGTATAGAAGTAACAGTGTTAAATGCCACGAAATGAACATTCATGTTTCAAGATGTATAGATTTCATTATGTATTTATAAAAAAAAAACAGAGTAGTACACAATGGAAATTTACGCTAAATAATCCTTTTTAAAGCTCACTACATTGTCATGAAACCATAAAATATTTCAATGTGAGTCATTACTCATGAGAAAATTCGATAACAGCAAATAGTCATAAGTCATGACTCGTTACTTTTATCGAATTTTTCTTCAATCGTCAGTGTTGCAATAAGAAAATAAAAGAGTAACAGATAACGTGTAACATATCAGGCACCTCACCTGTTCAACAACCCCTAGATGAACAGGCACGATACCTCCTCCCACAGGAGTATCGAGACGAGGCAGGTCCGGGGGTGGAGGCCAGCCTTGTGTGCCAGTCGCCGCTGTCGTGAGGTTCTGACGCAAGGCGTTCAGGAGGGGCGGTAAGGGGGTGACAACGTGTCTGCAACATGATCCAACTACTTGTGGGTGCCGAAAGCGTTATGCCTTCCTATACTGTCGAAATTAAATTATCAAAGGAATAACGTATACATTCGGTAGATTAACAACGAAACTCTCACGAAGAAATGATTTTTCACGAGTAGTAAGTAAACTGTCTAGCTTACTGTCTTTCTTCGACGGAGCAGTTTTCGCATCATAGGCCAAAATTTCAGCACTTCAATAAAGCAGACATTTCAGTTTGAAAGAGAGTATTATGGCTACGTTGCGCTCGCATTGCATATAATCTGACTGGAGTTGCATTAAAGTTTATTGCCGCGTTTTACCTAAGATTTTACTCCTACTTCTCACTATGGAAGATGCACGGTTAAGAAGGAGACTGGAGGATAAGGGACGTTAACGGAGAACGAGACTACTACAGTATCAAGAACAAAGACGCGCTGCCAATGGAGAGAGATGAAGCGTCTATTCGATACACTGTCAAAAGAGACTTGAAACAGAATGGTTACAGAAGGGAATAAGAGCTGCTGATAAGCGTCAGCGGGAAAATGTGGAAACGGCAAGGCAGAGAAGAGAAGACCTAAGAATGAGAGCACGACAAAGGATCAATGAAGAAAATGAAGAAGTAAATCAGAGAAGAGAAAATTCCGCACCGGCCTATATTAAGCAAACGTATCAATTATTGTGAGAATTTCCTCACGCACGGGTCCGCTAGTTAGATAAGAAATTCGGAATGGATAACTGGAAACAGACGGGCGGACGGGCCCATCCCCAGACAGTAGCAGAGACTGGGGCGCCGACACTCTATGAGCTATTGCCATTATCCCATGATAAAAAAACAGTCAAATTTCCGAGAGAAAACCGTAGCCTACTGAGGAAGTATGATTAGTTGCAGCAGATTGGTGTGGGGGGGGGGGGGTTCTCAGGAAATGAAAGATAACGCAGGGCAACAAAATTTCATATTTTTCCTGTTGTCTTAAATGAAAGAACTGTTTCAAAGTCGATATCTGACGCTGATTTTAGATCTGTTACTAGAATTTCGCTAGCACGTCATTTTTTTTAGATATTCTAACTTAAAATTCTCGTAGGAATAACATTACGGGACTCGTCTGAAAATTTTGCCCGCCGGCGTTCCGAAGAATAGCATTAATGAAATTCAAGAAACAGCACGTGATTGCTTGAAACTGGGACGTGATAGACAAAAACGGTCTTCAGATTTAGAATCACAAGGTGGAACTGGTGAAAATACAGCTGAAAGTATTTCGACAACAAATTGCTTGGTACCCAGCGTATGTAGTAGAACAGAACGAGTTCGAGAGAAGTTAGGTGTTAGGAGTTGAATAGTTAGTTATAGTCAGGAAGTTTAAGCCTCCGTTTCCGAGCAGAAAGATATCACACAGGAAAGAGCAAGGGACATATACTGTAGTATGCCGATAGAAAAAGGGAACCCATGCACGAAGGTGTTCCCACACAGGATCAACGCACATGGGAGCAGCAAGTCGGAAAGAAGAGGAAGAACAGAATAAGGTATGAGCTAGTACAAGTAGGAATATGAAATCGTGAAGGAAGCAAATGGGTACGAAAGAGAGACGTCCCGAAGGCCAAGCTATTGGCTGAGGTAACCTACTCGGGCCCTCTGGGGCAGCCTGGCCGCATAAGTTGACGAATGTGAAGGGGTTCGAAGTTGCTAACGGTGCTGCTCCCAGTCCTTGTCTTGACGTGACGATTCTTAATGTGTTCGACTTTTTTTCACTTTGACAACTTCCGAGTTTAGTTTATTCCAACTGTTCACTAAAAACTACAGAGAAAAATTACTAACTTTGTGTAGATCTTCGATGCTGACGAAGTTTCTCACTTACGACATCGTGTGACGTATATGTCAATGAAATTTTGTAGGCAAACATTGTTGTGACACGAGCACGGAAATACAATGCATTGTAGTATTTCTTATCAGATGATATTCTACTACAATTTTCATATTATTTTGACGGCGACTGCACTTCTATCAGCAAATTTGAGCTAAGGTACTGCGTGAAACAGAAATAAAAAGGAAATTTTAGCGTACGGGTGACGCTTTTCGCGGTAATTTGTATGATACGGACGACGCCATAACCTCTGACTGTACTACGCAATGAAATAATAATGATAACAGTATCTAATCTAACTGTGAACGATTACATTGTTTGCACCTTCTTAAACGCATCTAAGGTGAGAAAAAGAAGGGACATGTAGAGAGCTGATAGAAAAGTGGAACCCATGCATGAGGGAGTTGCCACACGCGGTAGGAAACAGCAAGTCGGGAAAAAAGAGCATGAGCAACAAAGTATCATCAGCAGGGCTATGAAAAATAGAAGGAAGCTGATATATATGCGTTCTTCCATATACAACCTTCTGTTCCGAAGTTCCACATGCGCTTCGTAAAGTCAAGAGCAGAGTGAAACCTCGCATGGCCCTAGTGGGACAGGCACGGAGCCACGGCCACCTTAAGTACAGGCCTGGGTGTTTACGTCACGAAGATGGCCCGATCGGTACAGTCCCTGGACAAATTATTTTCCGCAGTCAGATATTGTTTGGTGCCGACTGTGCATATTTCGGGCTTATATGTTAAGAAAACTGAAGCTGCCGTAATTTGTAACCTTTAAGTAGTTGAAATAAAGTTTTCTATCCAGATGTGTCCGAAATATGCAGAGCAGGTGTCAAAAATATCAGGCTGTGTTTTATAATTTGTCACAGTACGTGATCGCATCATTGTTGAGACACAGGAGAGGAGGAAACAAGCGCTGTCACGAATAATCAGTCTCACTTCGGTAGTACTGCAGTGGCCAGCAACGAATCGTCGCTGCAGCCTTCGGACATAAAACAAATGTCACTTAAAAAAGAAGTTAACCTTCACGGATAGAGCTTCAATGCTCACATAACTGTAGGTGATAAAGGAGATATTATGGTTAGCTCGAAAGATTATCATAAGTCTCTAAAGTGGAACCATTCAGACAACGAACTGATTTTTATGACTTTGTACATGGACAACCTTATCGTCTCAGAAACCTGCCGTCGCTTCTCAACAAAGCAAGTGCTACCAAACACAGAGATGTTTACACCGTGGGTTGACGACTCAGGGTGGGCAATGGGGTTTTACCAGTTCTGGTAGAACACCATTGTACACCCAGGTTTTTGATGTTCGGTAACATAGATACAACGGCTATAGTCTCAGCAGAGCACCTTTTCATTTTCATCATCACAACTAATTCATTAACAATACGACAAAATGCAAGCATATAATTATACTGTATGTTGAGGCTCCAGCTTCTGAAAACTCTACAGTTCCATGGAAACAAGCGTACAATGCAGTTAGGTGGGAATACAGTAGAACTTCTTCCATAAACAAAAAAGTGCACAATACCAGGACACGACCAATTAAAGCTCGTCTTTTTTTTCATGTAGGGAGGAAGCTTTCTGAATGATGTGCAAAAGTTCGCATCTGGAAGTAATTTTACGACAAGTCTGCGCGGTGCAAAAAAAATATATACAATATTTTTCAATAATAACTAGGAAATATCTTACCTCCTGCGCCTGGTGGCCGCGGGCGGGACACAACACGAGGTGGGGGAGGTGGTGCATAGGTTGAACAGCCCCAGCAGGTACAGGGCGGTGAGTACCGAGGTACTCATGGCTCCTGAGCAGCTCCCTCCACCAGCCCGAGCTGCAACCTTCAGTACCAAACAGAAATTTCAGCCTGTCGCCATGCTTCAGCTCGGTGCATAGTAACACAGCGAGTGATGGGTGAGATCATGCAAATGGTGTTGAAGTAGCTGGCTCAACTTTAGCAAGACTGGGATACGCTAAAACACGAGCCACTAACGCTGGGGTAGCTCTAGCTGGGGAGTTCCACTCAACGCTCTGTCTCCGCCGCACTGATTGTTACATGTTCGATACACGCGCAGCCCATACACCTGACATCACTGTAACGATCATTGTCATAGGAGTGCTTGCGGAACCCACAGTTCGCAGCACAGTTTTCTTGACGAGACCAATAGTCTGATAGGTACAGGGGCCTGTACTTGTATTATAGTTTTATTTTTTTTATAATCTCGCAAGCTTACGATACTGAGTGCTGTGGTAGCTAAGTATGATTATTATTATAGTCATAGTTTTACCACCGTATCCACTCGATGAGTGTAGGATGAGTGTAGCTCGGTAGGAATAATTTATCTCGGTATTCCTGCCGGAAAATCTCGGTTGGCTCAGTGCGCTACTACTGGCGGGAAAAAGGCGCAAAGTATAGTAGGAGACACTCAAGTGGTCGGCCCTTTTTGTGTCCTTCCACCNAGAGAGCATTAATGCTCTCATAACTGTAGGTGATAAAGGAGATATTATGGTTAGCTCGAAAGATTATCATAAGTCTCTAAAGTGGAACCATTCAGACAACGAACTGATTTTTATGACTTTGTACATGGACAACCTTATCGTCTCAGAAGCCTGCCGTCGCTTCTCAACAAAGCAAGCGCTACCAAACACAGAGATGTTTACACCGTGGGTTGACGACTCAGGGTGGGCAATGGGGTTTTACCAGTTCTGGTAGAACCCCATTGCACACCCAGGTTGACGTTAGGTAACTTAGATACAACGGCTATAGTCTCAGCAGAGCGCCTTTGCATTTTCGTCCTCACAACTAATTCATTAACAATACGACAAAAACCAGGTATATAATTGTACTGTATGTTGAGGCTCCAGCTTCTGAAAACTCTACAGTTCCATGGAAACAAGCGTACAATGCAGCCAGGTGGGAATACAGTAGAACTTCTTCCATAAACAAAAGAGCGCACAATACCAGGACACGACCAATTAAAGCTCGTCTTTTTTTCATGTAGGGAGGAAGCTTTCTGAATGATGCGCAAAAGTTCGCATCTGGAAGTAATTTTACGACAAGTCTACGCAGTGAAAAAATATACGAATTATTTTTCAATAATAACAAGGAAATATCTCACCTCCTGCGCCTGGTGGCAGCGGGCGGGACACAACACGAGGTGGGGGAGGTGGTGCACAGGTTGAACAGCCCCAGCAGGTACAGGGCGGTGAGTACCGAGGTACTCATGGCTCCTGAGCAGCTCCCTCCACCAGCCCGGGCTGCAACCTTCAGTACCAAACAGAAATTTTAGCCTGTCGCCATGCTTCAGCTCGGTGCATAGTAACACAGCGGGGCATGGGTGAGATCATGCAAATGGTGTTGCAGTAGCTGGCTCAACTTTAGCAAATCTATACTGGAATTTGACTACAGCCGAACTGCCTTGATAAAATGGTCAGATGTCTACGTCTATTAAGAGTACACATAGCAACGCACACCGACTTTTAGTTCAACTTATCCCCTTGTCGTACGCTGCTAAACCCTTTCGGTACAGACGGCATCTCTAGACGGCGGCGGTGGCATCAGGGTTTTGGTTATCCAAACCAGCGCGTACTTTCTTTATCAGTAAATTGTATAGTATATTTAACAGTCCCTCTAAAGTGAGCGCTCGTAATTTATTGACGTTTTTATTGCGACAGTAGGTAAGCCTAAGTGGCTATGACTTTTATAAAAAGTTCATATTCTCAATGAGCTTCGAAATATAAGCTTTCGCAAGAGCAGAGTTTGCGTACCGAAGGTGTTGAACAATTATTAAGGACACTGGCACGGACCGTCAACAGAAGAAAAAAAATATATATATATATATAGCAACAAAGTCGGAGCGGAATCACAGACGTTGCGAAGGCCTAAATTCAAGATTTACGGCAACCTACGTGTAGGAAGACTCTCCCCATAACACGGATCATTGGAACTTCTAAGCCTAATGACTCAGGCGCAAAATCAGTGTTGAACATTAAGTTGAGCACAGACCACACAATACATTGGCTGAACACTGAAATCGGGCCTCTTGCAATTGAGCCTGGAGGCCGATTGACGTAAGTGTTAATAAAATGAGTTCTAATAATCACAGAGACCTCAAACAAAGATTAATTTCTTCGTCATACCCTAAAGAATGCACAGCAGAGCAGGGAATCTAAATTCACAATGGTATATCTTCAGTAGGCGATATATATCATACCTTCGGACACCAAGAATTGAAAATTCATCATAATTTCTACGATTATTAACGTTTTATAGAAAAAATTGGCGCATAGATACTACATGTAATGTACTTGAATATCACATACAATTGAGTTTTTTCCGATGATGGATTTTTGGTGCAATAACTTCAGAAAGTGATGTACGTAGAGCTTTCACTAAAGCTCATCCCTATAGCCACAAGGAAAGGAAGGTTAAGAAGGTTAAGAAATGCTGAAAAACCAGATGAAAACTACAGTAATAGTACAGAATAAAACCACATTAGTAGCCACGGACTAAAAATGTATAATTAACCATGAGATGATACCAGGACAGCCGTTAAAAGACATTAATATGACATTTTGGTGCTGATACAACCCTTCATCACTGGAACCATCTACAGTTGCACCATGCCGTTTCACATTAGCTACTACCTAGGAATACTATACGCCACTTTGTGGTTTTCTACTTCACATCACTTCCTGGTTGCCTATGTTACAGCACTTAATGGTTATATAAGTTGCATCACTTTCATAGTTGAATTAATCCACGCCTGCCAAAGTTGAATGACATCATTGTTGTTCCCTACACTACATCACGTCATGGTTGTTTGCGTTATATCACTTCATGTTCTATATGCTACTGGTACATCTCATCGTGGTTGCCAACATTACATAATTTAATGGACGACTATTTTACACCGTTTCATGGTTGCCTACATTACATGATTTAATTGATGACTATGTTACATCATTTCATAGTTACTTTCATTGCATATATGACTTGATGGATAACAATGTTACATCACTTCATGGTTGCAGGAGTTAAATTAATCCATGGCGGCCTACATTACATCGCTTCGCATTACATCACTTCACAGCTGCCAATGTTAGATCACTTCACAATGGCCAATGCTAGATCACTTTAGGCCTGCCAATGCTACATCATTTCACTGTTGAAGATACTAGATCAATTAACGGCTATCGATGCTGTACCACTTCACGACTACCAATGTTGTATCACTTCACTGCTATCAATGCTCAATGCTACACCACTTCATGGCGGCCAGTGTCATCATTGAGATCACTTCACGGTCGCCAACGCTGTATCATTTCACTGCTTCGAATGCAAGATCACTGCAAGGCGGCCAGTGCTTCATCACTTCACTGCTACCAGGGCTTCATCACTTCATGTCTGCAAGCTGCTCTGACTCACCCTTCAGCTCTGCTGTCTGTTCTGATCATCTCGCTTAGCCCGTATACCAAATAAATTTCGTTAACATTTGCATCAGCTGTTTACTATGCATTTCATTACAAATCGAGCATACCACAAATTTGACAAGCTTTTGAGACTGTTTATTTCATATACTATTGCGAAATAGTTTTACTATAGCTACTGCATATGTCAAACGATGTCATAAACAGTTGCTTTACGTAATTATACTTCAAACCTTAATATTTTTATGAATTTGTTGCGTATAGAAGTTTCATAAGTATGTACAGGTTAGCCAGTCATTACTGAATGAATTAAGTCAAATAGCCCAAACAAAGTATGAAAAGTAATGAGAGAACATATAAGAATGCATCTGCGGCACCGTTCAGTCAGGCCCAATTGCGGGACCGAAATCTGCCTTTGGGGCCAGTGTCCAGTCAATGTATGGTGTGGTCTATGAGTTGAGTAACCTGAAGGAGCGACAACCATCCAGGGCCTCCTAAAGTACCGCCCTGGATCTCTGCGTCACGAAGATGGTCCGATCGGTACAGTCCCTCGACAAACTGCTAGACGAAGCTCGATATTTTTGGTACATACTCTGCATATTTCCAGCTTATTTGAATAGAAAAACTCAAACTATCTTAGTTTTTCAACTTGTGAGTAGCGTAAAGGAAAATTTCTCTCCAGATGTGTCCAAAATATGTAGAGTAGGTACGAATAATATCAGCAGTGACGAATGATTTTTCCAGTGACTGTACGCAGTCGGACCATGTTCGAGACCCAGACCCAGGCCTGTACTATTGTTTTTCGGACATCCGCGGATGCGGATCTGTGAGCAGATTTTACAGTTCTGACATTTGCGCATCGATTGCGAATGTTACCATCTCAACATATGCGCATGCAGATGCGGATACGGATGTTCCCACCTGAACATCCGCGGATGCAGATGCGAATGCGGATGTCATAAATGTTAACTAGGTCAATTCAAAGCTTGAATCCAAATAGTTTACCTCTATTGAAAAAATTGTACTATTCACCGACTTTATAGCCGCCACGTCATACACAGCCTCTCACAACTGCAGCTTGAGCAACGCTAAAGGCGCTATTAGCTTATTAGACGGGGCAACAAATTGCCTCGACAGTCTGCAGTGACTGCACTGCAAGACTAAGTCTGCACTCTGCATTTAGCAAAAAACCAAAATAGTGCCTTAAAAACGCCTACGATATGAAGATAAAACCAGGATCTCTAATAAAAAGTCTGTCTATGAATAACTGTTATCCATTTCCCTGTCTTTGATGGAATGACTAGTTAGTTTACAAATCTGAACGAAATCCTACCTCACGCATAAATTCATCGTCAATATCTAGATAGACGACAGCTTGCTCATCGCTTTTCGTTTCATTTAGTCTCACTCTATAGCGTCCAGCTGGACCTCCGCTCTCCAGATTTTCGACAGATCTATTTTGGGCTTCCATGTGATGCATGATTGCCTATTTTTGTCACATGTTGCTTGGCCAGGCAGCGATGCTAATGATACAGAACCATGACGTGACGAGTATGCGAGGACTGTCGACCCCCGCGTTTCGAGAAAGGCAGTTATATTGGCCTTTTATTTATATATCTCACTGAACATTTAACTCTAAAGAAGTAAAAATGTACCGTGATTTGGGTAACTGACAGCTCAATCTGAATATTTCAACACCTCTGTCAGTTCACCTTACGTCCGACCGCAACCGTAGCGCGTCACCTGTCGGATTTCGATGTCTGGCGCTGCTCCCACTGGCGGTGAGTTTTGAAGCAAAAAAAGACGAATGATAGTTTCTTAGGTAAAGTATGGACTTGAGTGGACTAATACAGCTAAACACATGTATAACGTATAGCACACAATGTGCTTTACACAGTTTTAATCTATTGCAACATAAATAAGTTTTAAAATTTGAGCAGTCTGCGTAAATAATGATAAGTTTCTGGATTTTCCAAGAAATGGAAAAAAACACGAATTTGACACGTTTGTTTAAAAAATATAAACCAAGTTAAAAAACAAAGATCTTTGGGTAAAAAAAAACAAATGTTGGCAGCTTTGCACTAAACTAAGGAAAAAAAACTTGAGATGGTGCTTTGTTGACTGGAACAGAACTTGCACAAATTTCAGTTAAATATCCATATAGGAGCTGTAGCTATAAGCACTGTAGCTGGGCTTAGTGTACACAGTACAGTGATAGCCTGCATATCCGCACCTCATTTACTGCGGAGGCGGATGCAGACTGATGTTGCTGAATGCCGAATCGCGGATACAGATGCAACTTAGTTAGTAGAATTGCGGATGCAGATACGGATGTTCAAAAAAGGTGCGGATGCCGATGCGAATATTCGCCCCATTACTAGCCTGTACTCTAGGAGGCCTTGGTTCTTCTCCCACAAGGTAGGCAGAACTGTGACTGACCCGCCCCCTTACTGTACCCCGTCTACATCCGGTTTCCTGGGTCTCGCCTACTTCCGCCTCTCACCTGCATCGTCTGTATTACACCTAGAGGAAGTGAATTAAAGAGGCGGCGTGATGATGTCACAGTTAGGCCGACCATCTGGATGAAGAACCCTCTGTAGCCGCACTAAATTGTTCCAGAGATCTCTTGTAACATTCACAATGCTCCTCTATCAGTGGATCATAATAAGCAGAGGTTGGCATTTCCGATTATGTTACGATGGCAAAATCGATGGTACGACTACGATGGCCATCGCCATCGTTCATACGATGGCGATGGCAATACCATCGCTCCATCGGCATCGGAGGGAAAAATTGCCAAGTTTCATCGGCGATGGCCTACGATAAAATGACCGTCGGCGCTGGTCATCGTAGGGCGTCACAATCGGCGATAGACCATCGCATTAACACATTTTAGAAATGTAATCATCGCAGACCACAAACATCGAATAAAAGCAGCATCTCTCATAACTTCAGCCTGTGTGCAATTTTCAAACCAGAAATACTATTCATGGCTGACAAAAGGTGCGAAATGTAAGGCCCAGGTCAGTAATTGACATAGTTAGATCAGGGAAACGTATTAAAAGAAACTTTGTAACCCCCTCTTTGTTTTAATGATACTAAAAAAATGATTGTTTCAAACTCGTAAGACTGTTTTTCTGTAGTTTTAGCCTTATTTCATCGGCATCGGAAGTACAACCGATGATGATGCCCATCGTATGCCATCGATGATGGCATGTTCAGTCATTTCATAGGACCATTTCATCCTCATAACACCATCGCCGATGGAGAAAATGGCCATCGCCGATTTTTTATACGATTTCCCTCGGACCATCACAATCGCCGATGGATTTTTACGATGTTCCATCGTAGCATCGTAGTTTTTCCGATGGCGATGGTTTATACACCATCGGTTTATACACCATCGCCATCGTATAATCGGCGATGGCCATCGTGCCAGGCTCTGGGAATAAGCACACGGCTGCACGTTAGAAGGCAACCGCTTGTATCATTCGTTACCTCAAGTTTATCGACATATTATTGTAGGTTACAATTGTTGTACACACGAGACGGCAAAAAACTGAACATCGTACATTTATTTGCTCTGATGAGAGCGGCAAATACTTGAAAACACATTACCATTATCTCAGAGCACTCGTTCCCAACCTTGTTTAGGCCTACACCCCTCACTTATTTTTCATATGTTCCCTCACCTCGTACAAAACTAATTCATATGATTAATAATTAATTTATGTTAAATTTGCACCATAAACTTATTTAAATTAATTTTTGAACGACAAACACAACGCAAGATATATTACCCCATAAAGGGAGAGGGAGCGATCACCCCCGCAATTGGGATCCCCTACCTTGAGAGTGGCACTCACTTCTTCTAAAGACCTCCATTGGCTGAGATCCGAGTGTTTGAGGGCATCCACATAAGCGAGTGTGTCCTCCTGGGAAGGGAAGGTGAAGTGCAGCAGGGCTTCTCTGTTGAAGGGCGCCTGAGAGGGAGGTAAGGGGACCGAGATATCGGGCCAGGGAGTGCCTGTTGGGGTTGTTTTTTAATTCAGGATATTGGCAAAGGTGCAGTTACTATCATTGAAAGAGCGGCAAAAGACGATGGATGAAGTCGTTACCAATGTACTTCATTGTGCATTAGAGAAAACATTGCACGTGCTTGCTTCACCATGGTTCCCAGCACTCCCAGCACCGGAAAAGATGAGTGAGGGAGGTCTTTCCATTTCGGTAAAGTATTATCAAATGTACTTCCTCTCGTGCTACCAACTCCACTGTAACCGATTTTTCAAGTTTTTAACTTGCTGCCACTCAAAGAGAGGAAGTAGAAAGGGTCAGTATATAGCGACATATAGACACGAACAGTTCACTACAGACATAAATACCTTACAGTTCAGTGATGATGCGGTGGTAATTCCTATGATCCAACAGATGCTGTCTTTACGGAGGAGGACTTTAGAAGGTGCAACAAAAAGCCCACGTATTGACCAAGTAACGGTACTCATTCCACTTTAGAAACGCGGTTTTCATAAATTAACACAAAAATGTAATACATGTAAATACTAAAGGCTATGAAAATTGACGATGGTGAGTCATAAATATGTACAACCAAAGTGGGTTACAAAAAGAATCAGTTTCCAGAATTAAGAAGAATCAGTTCAAACGGTTAGAAGGAATCAGTTTTCACTGTTACAAAAAAAAAAGAGTTACCACGGTTGTAAAGAACCAGTTCTCACGGTTATAAAGAATTAGTTACCACGGTTATAAAGAATCTGTTACCACCAGAGGTAGGCGTTCCGCACAAAAGGTTCGCGAGCCTTTATTTACGAATTTGTTTGGACCGGCTAAACCCCCGATTTAGGTTCGGAGGTTCGCACTCGGACCGATGTCAAAAAAGATTCGGACTTCTGGGCTCAGAAGGCCTTTTTTTCGCGAATCTGAACCTCCGAATCCCTGGTAAACTAAAAAAAAAAAAAAAAAAAACCGAAGACGACCAAACATACGGATGTGGCTGGTGACGCCTATATTTCTACTAGAGACGCCTGTGACCATTAGCAATATGCTTTACTTTATCGCTTCTCTCTACTTCTATTTCAGTATGGACGTGCTAGTGTGTGTCTCAAATGACCACTGCTCGATATGCTAGCATGTGTGATTGTGTGTGTAGTAAGGCGAAACAAAGACTAGTATAGTACTGCTTGAACTGTCCTGAATTTGGAAATATACAGGCTAAAGGTGAACCGAATGTCTGTTTTTTCACATTCACGAATGCGAATATTTGTTTTGATATTCGCGAAAGCGAATGTTTACTGAAAGTTTAATTTCTCAAGTAATATGGCATTTTATATATTAGTTATATAGTTAGAACGTTTAAGCTTCCGTTTCCGAGCAGAACGATATCACAGACGAAAGAGTAAGGGACACATATTATGTCAATAGAAACGGGGAAAACATGCACAATGGCGTTCCCACACAAGATTAGCACGTATGGCAACAGCAAGTCGGAAGAGAAGAGGAAGAACATAATAAAGCATGAGCAAGAGGAGTATGAAATCGGGAAGAAAGCAAAGTGCATGGGCACGAAAGACAGGCGTCCCGAAGGCCTAGCTAATGGCTAAGCTAACCTACACGAGCCCCCTGGAATTGCTAAGACCCAAAACATAGGATGGGCGAACCTAAACTAACGTAAATATATGGCCTATGGCCCATCCTATGTCCCCTGAGGAGTGGCATTATATTTCGATTCTAGAAAGTGGAGTCCGAACTTTAGAGTGGACTATTCGAAATTCGAATTCATTGTAAGAGTTTAGCTATAGAAAATTGAATAGCTAATTAAAATCCATCGAATTTTCTCTGTTTCCAGGATAAGGGACAAGGACCCACTCATACAAGCATCCCACCAACCTCTTTCCCCAACCACTGGTCTTTGAAAGAGGATTATTTACTACATATAGTAGATTGACTAGATTCACTGGATTGTATGCAAGTTATTATTGCTGTTAGCACATGTATAAACTACATATATCTAATAGGTAAATTACATTATATAGTAGGTTGAACTTCAAAAATAACAATTTATCTGCTCTTTCACCAGTCAGGTTACTTCGTGTTTCATCGTATACACACTTAAGCAGCCGCTCACTCGCAACACTTGTTGGCGGACAAGCAAGATAAGACTCTGCTTAACTGATAAAGATAAATATTCGCGTGCATCTTCCACCAACCATTTCAGTGGATCTTCATCGGTGGAAATGCTTGGATATTCACATGTCTACATGCGAATATTGGCAATCATGCGAATATTCGACTCTCCTCTAATACAGACTCATGTTGCGACCGCAGCTGGCTGCCAGCCAATCGGAACGCTTGTTTGTGACGCGCAGCCACCGCGCATGCGCCGGTGGCTATTGTCTTGTTATTAATAATTAGTTTTTCTTGCAGTAATTTCTTTCATAAATAATGTAGTTATCTTAAACAACACTTTTTTAAATAGGGAAGTTTTAAATTTATATTCGGAGGTTTGGAATGCCTCTGGTAAATAACATATCATCAGTGGTCTACGAAGCAATTGTTGCCACTGACAAATAACATAACATCAACACAGGTTACGAAGCAATTGTGGCTATTGCTAAACAAGCCTAACCTGATGGTCTACGGCCCATCCTCACTTACAATTGGAGAAATGGCTTTTTCATAACCTGTGTTGGTTGCAGTTTTACTCGTAACCGTTGGATTAATGTTTCGCAACCTGTGCCGATTATATTTATTACCACCATGAAAATATTACCGCCTAGGCAACAACGTAATCGTAACCTGTGTTGGCTATATTCAATATTATCAGTGGCACCAATTGCTCGCAAACCACTGTTGATGTTATTTGCCAGAAGCAACAATTGCTGTATTAGTGTTGGTTGTATTGGTTGTTTATTACAGAAGGAACTCATTCTTTCCAGCCAGTTTCAGCTTAATGTAGCATTTACGACGTGGGGGCTGATTCTACCTTCCTTAACTAGCATCTTTTACATTTACTACTTACACCTGTGGAAACCACAGATTCCTGAAATCCTATTTTCGTTATATACCACCGCGGGAACTAATCCATCGTAATTCTCGATGCAGATACTTAATGTTACCCCCGGGAGAACTTCATGTTTATCATCCATGTTGGTTGCATTTCTTACT
>LQNS02000303.1:17517275-17528835 GCA_001587735.2 Parhyale hawaiensis
AACGGCGTCTCATCGCAGAGTCTATGGCTGAGCAGCCTATGAGTATTTTAACTAATTTTGCCATAAAAATCGTCGTAAATTGTAAGTTTTATCTCCTAAGCGCATAAATAAATGAAAAGGATATATACTAATTGAGGAATAAACAACATTTATTAATAAAAATTGCAGTGGAGGCTGGTGGAAACTTTCACAGCACTAGCGGAGAAATTTGGGCCAGTATGGCGACCTGATTTAACTTTTTTTACCTGAAGTCTTATTTACACATCATATGCAGTTCACAGTGCTCTTCACAGAACATATTTAAACATATTGCCGTATTCTTTCGACTTAATTCATTCATTCTCCCGCTCGTGACTGGCCAGCTACTTGAGCTGCACCCACACACAAAGCACTGGGAAGTGTTGTCGTCAACTACACAAAATTCGAGCAATAACTGTTACTGTGGTTTCTTTCGCGTACAGAATATAACGCTGCTTATATTTGCTGATCAGGACTATAAGAACCCAACCTACGAAGGCCTGAGATCCCTCACTCAAATACTTCAACTCGTCGATGTGACGCCATTCGGCTACATGCGGTCACGGCTAAGCTTTATTTCAGTCCTATTGAGTCCTCCCGTTACACTCTTTGCTTCCTGGATACATCCATTAAATTCTTCAAAAAAATTCAAAGCATAACAGAAACACAGTGATCAAGAGTTCACTTCTTACGTATGCAGCATCCAGTACCCATGTAGAATTACTAAAATTAGAGAAAATTTTCCTGTCACCACCCCTACACCCTTCCGCTGTAACTTTTCCCCTGTACGTTGTACCAGCCTATTCTTAATCTGCTTTTGAGGTGCGTAGCTAGACGAATTAAAACTCACTTCAGGTCACTGTTGATCGACATAATACGGGAAACCTGTGGCAAATGCAATTGTAATAAGAGTAATAATAATAATGCTTAAAGTCAGAAAGATTATCATTCCTATATGCATTAGTTCATACCTCCTTAGAGCCACTGCAACGACGTTTCATGAGAAAGAAAAGAAGAGACATGTAACTGATGTAGTATTTCATGAAGACAAGCTAGAGAGCCCAAGCAAGGAGGAACACAGCGCATTAAAGCGATAAGTCGAGAAAGAAGAGGAATAATAGCACGAAGATCATCAGTAAGCCAACACGTCGCAATTAAGACCATAAGATGAAGAAGGTGTTTTACATCATTGTCCATCAAGTTCTCGTTCTCATGGCACTGGTAACTCGCACCCAAGTACAAGTTAACCCTTCACCGCTCAAAAGCATCATTTAGTCTCGTTTAAAAGAACATTATTCTTAAAATAATAACGTATATTGCGGAGGTAAAGGTTCATAAAGCAACTTAAGAGAAATGTTTGCGTGAGTCATTGGTCGCAAAGACAGGGGTGACGGGAAGCGCTGTACGAATAGAGCTGTTGACAAAAGATGGAGGAGACGTACGTACGGGAGTGTTTGTTGGAGTGTTAACAGAGGAGTGGCGTGATACAGGAGTGGCTGCTGCACACTTATCATCGCACTGCTGTGTGATGCACTATGTCAGAGATACCGAGGGTTAGCCACTGCCTACGATATGAGTGATCAACTATTGTATTTGATAACCCTGATTGTTTGCTGCCTGTATGAGCGCAACACATTCTAGCCTACTGTCCCAAATCAAGATACGATACATACATGAAAGACCAATGTATATCTACTCAAGTACAGTTATATTCCTTACAAGCGGATAGTTAACAACCGGACTACCATGTTAGCTAAGCACATAATGATTGTTGCTTCCTTATCTTGCCAAATTGTTATAAGATTGTACTAGCTACTTACAGTGAATTTACCATATGCTCAAACATTTACAAGCAATGTATGAATATCAACATTGTGCCTAATAATTTAAAATCAGTGTGCGGCACGTACGCAAGAAAAATATGCATTTCTATATTGCAAACGCATTGGGACCACAAATTAATTTAAGGCTCTATTTCTTTCTTCTCCCGCCTCTATTTGCAGATAAAGCAACAGCAAGACAAGCGAGCGTCTGGTGTCAAGACCTCTATTGTATTTCATATTACAGTATTTCGTGTCTCCCTGGCTACGTTAGGATATACTACGCAGGTGTCACTTCCTGAAGCAGGTAGGAAAGAACGTACAACCTGTTACAAACTTACAAACTTCTCCTGAAGGCAGGCACAAATCGGTCAAAAGTGTAGAAATTAGATCCATCAAAAGTCTCCTTTACTGACCAATGCCATGCTGCCGACGACAGGCCAAATGACTGAAGCAATGGATAGGTTCAAAATAATGGAAATCGTCTGGTCTGCAAAGCCGAGTCGTTTGAGACACCAACAAAACTGGGCTAAGTGTTGTCTTTGCAGACACAATTAGAGCCTAGTAGACCGGGCCTCGGAAAGTTCCAGATCTAATTTAATGCATATGTTGTGGCATAGACCACACCATACGTTGACTGGACACTGAAAGCGGGCCTCTCGCCATTGGACCTGGAGGCCGTAACGTAAGAGTTAATAAAATGAGTTCTAATAATCACAGAGACCTCTAACTTAGATTAATATCTTCTTCGTAATATAAGAAATGCGTTGCAGAGCACTGAGAGCAGGGAATCTAAATTCACAATCATGTATCTTCAGTAGGTGATATACATATGTCATATCTTCGGACACCAAGAAAAATTGAAAATTCATCATAATTTCTAGGAATATTAAAATATTGTTTAAAAAATTGGCTCATAAATAATACACGTAATGTACTTTAATATCACATTCAAGTGAGTTTTTTCCAAGGACGGATTTGAAGCAATATCCTCAGAAATTGATGTATATATGTCGAGCTTGCGGTAGACCTCATCCCAATAACCGCAACAAAATAGAGGTTAAGAAAACCCCGTAGTGTTGGAAAAACGAATTAAAACAACAGTAATACTATATTAGTAGCATGAACTGAAAGTATATATTGAACTATGAGATGAAGATACTAAGACAGCCGGTAAATGATATTAAAACATAACAATTTAGGGCTGATACAACCCTTCATTACTAGAACCATCTAAAGCGGCATATCGTGTCAATATCATTTCACATAACTGCCTATGTATATTACACGATTTCCCGGTTGCCTACGCTATATCACTTCATGGTTTCCTATGTTGAATCACTTCAGGGTTTCTTATGTTGCATCACTTTTTGGTTGCTTGAGTTAAATCACTTCATGGGTATCTACGTTACATCACTTCATGATTGCTAACATGATATCATTTGATACATGACTAGGTTTCAACACTTCATGGTTGCCTAAGCTAAGTCACATCTCAGTCAACCCACCTGATTACCTATAAAATTATCATCAGAGGAATATCACGACCCAAATTGGATCGGTTGAGCGATGTTCAGCTTTACACTCTGGCTCCGTGTCACATCTCGCGACCTAAGGCTCAGAGCACTTTGCGAATGATGTGCGCTGTTCCAAGCAGAGCGCTCTTCTGGAGGGTTCCTGGGTGGCGATGGCCGCGCTTCAGCTTTCGCAGGGCAGTCTTGAGGTTCTTGGACATCGCCCTCAGAACTCCGATAACCACTGGAACGACGTTCACCTTCATCTGCCACAGTCTCTAAAGTTCGATGGCAAGGTCACGGTACTTTTTCTTCTTCTCCGCTTCCTTGTCTACGATTCTGGAGTCGAAGGGGATTGAAATGTCAATCAGTTTGGCCGACTTCTCCTGTTTGTCTTTCACGACGATGTCCGGTCTGTTGGCGTGAAGTACTCGATTAGTTTCCATCCTCTTGTCCAAGTAGATCTGCACGGCTTCGTTTTCAACGACGGACGCGGGTTCATGCTCGTACCATCTCTCACTGACCGGGAAGTTATGGATCCGCAGGAGGGTCCAGTGAAGGTGTCGGGCAGCTTTATCGTGCCTGCGCTTGTACTCCTTTTGCGCCAGCGCTCCGCATTCGCTTATCACTTGGTTGATGGTTTCGTCCGAGCTCCTGCAGATTCTCCAGGTACTAGGGACATTTTTCTAGTCGATCTTGTTTTGGATGTACCTGGTTCTGAGGGCTTGCTCTTGAGCTGCCAGAATGGTGCCTTCTGTTTCTATTATTATGACTCAACTCCTTCTGCCTCTTATTTGGTGGAGAAACAACAAGATTCATAACCGTCATTTTTATGGCCAGCTAATTATATTCATTTACATTGGTCACATCTAGGTCAACTCACCACGCTCCCTGCAAAAAATTATTAACTTTGCTCAACTCCTTCTACTTCTTGTTGGATTGACAGACAAACATATATCTCTATATACATATATATACCTAAATCTTCAACGAAAACATTATCACCTCTGTTAGCTTTGCTCGCAGGTGATAGACAAACAAATAGATCATCACAAAAATTTGATCATTAGCTACTCATTGTGATATATCGGTAGGCACCTAACAACTCATGCAAATTTCATAAAAATACCTGCAGGAGTCGAGTACAGTCGAATAACTTATTGCAGTCTGCAGCAGTCGAGTGAATGCAGCTGCCAGATGCAAGACTTCCAGTTCTACCATCGGTAAGAATTTTGTCGCTAAGCGCGTATACCAAATAATTAAAGTTAACTCCATTAGATGTTTAGTTGGCATTTCATTACAAATCGAGCATACCACAAATTTTACTGTAGAAGCTTCTGTTCTACAATATGAGACTTTATTTTACTAAATATTGGGAAGTAATTTTACGCTGCTGCAAGTATCAAAGGGTGTCATAAACAGTTGTTCTACGCAAAACACGTCAAGCCTTAATATTTTTGTTAATTTTTTGCGTATAGAAGACTTAAAAGTATGTACAGGTTTGCCAGTCATTACTGAATGTATTAGAATTAAGTCATATAGCCTAGACAAAGTATGAAAAATATTGGGAGAGCATATAAAAATGCGTCTGCGGCACCGTGCAGTCAGGCCCAATTGCAGGACAGAAATCTGCCTTAGGGGCCAGTGTCCAGTCAATTTATAGTGTGGTCTATGGTCAGATTCACCAGACAAATGATCAATCCATTCCTGAAGACTGAGAGAACTCTATTTTCATATAGAGCTACTGAATGACAGGAATTGAGGCCATGAATATGCACTATGCACTTTTGTTTTTAAATACCTTGGCCAAGCTAAAAAATCAGAGATGGGTGAGAATTCAACAATTCTCTAAAACTTCAATAATCGTTATCTTCGGTATTGTTTTTCAAATTTGATGTGATCGATGTTGTTATTAAAAATTGTCTGTTTCGGCCAATGGTTTATAATTATTAACAAATAAAAGGTTCTTGTGCTAAGCAAACATCAAAGCAGCTTGAAAATTTTAAATAATGCCCGCCAGGGTACGAAAATAACATGCTTTGGTAAATCAGCAGAT
This sequence comes from Parhyale hawaiensis, assembly GCA_001587735.2. NCBI lineage: Eukaryota > Metazoa > Arthropoda > Malacostraca > Amphipoda > Hyalidae > Parhyale > Parhyale hawaiensis. The sequence goes on from LQNS02000303.1 coordinate 17,522,684, forward strand.
CTAGCTGAGCGTAAGAACAGCCAAATTTAGGTTCTTGTGTCGATAAAGGATACATACATTGTGGATGTCGCATGAGCTGTGAATACAACCAGTTGTTTAATTTTTTATATTGCAGTGGATATCAGGATTGTTGAAAAATTCACGAAACTAAAATACATGGAGAACAGATGCTTAAAGATAATAACAATATGATATAATGTTTTGCGTCACAATTTTGAACTATACGATATGTACCTCTGTTTACGATGAAGAAAATACGTTTGAAGCAAGTTAAGCCAGGTGCCAACATCACAGCTTTCTTTGCTGATAGTAGCCTAAAAGCAACTCAACTTATCCGTTTACGTAGCACGGCTTCAGCTTGCGCAAAATTTTACAGCATAAAAAATTGCGTAAAATCTCAGTCGCAACTGCCATGGCAATGGTGAACAATCAAGAATCGATTCTAATTATGAGCAGTCCAAATCCACAGAGATTGATATTTTAGGAATTCGTGCAAGATTTTCGTAGACGCCACGCTGAAGTCACGGCCACGACTACGCAGTCGGATTAGTTGAGTTGACTGACTTGACTCTAGGCTGCTAGTGGCAACGAAAGTTGTTCCGTGGGAACAAGGCTTCAACGGGCACCGTGCGGGTTTCCTCTGCTAATAAATTGTGCCTGTGATATTATCAGCAGACAGTGTCTAAGCGCGTTTCCACTCAGTGAAAAACTTTATATCTCTATTAACAAAATCGCAAAAAACTTGAAGGCAATATCAGCTCATTTTCACTTTATTTTAGCTCTCACGAAATGTAAGAAGCACAGGCACCCAGTAGACATCCGTCTAAAACATTTCCGTGCAAGAAACAAATGAAACGTAGCCGATGAAATACTACCTACTGGTGTTTCTGGGGTGTATTCTGTGTTATGAAACACAGCAATGACAATTTGCCAAGTTTCGCCATTGAGTGACTAATCTAAAGGGAAAATTATAGGGTCCGATCAAATCACGTATGCGCTTTGTCAAAGCCATTCGTAGAAAACGAGCATTTCATGGGAAACTCCCTCGATCTTAACTTATTAAAATAATTATTGTTCGGCAAGTCGGTGTCAGGGATGATTTCATCCTTGAGTCGACAGGTCCGATTGAACTATTCGTAGAGAAATTGACGCTCTAGCAGACGACTCCGAACATAAAAAGCAGGAGAGGCTGGTGACGCTTATGAATAGCAATAAACATAGAATACTGAACTCAAGTGCAGATTTAGTAAAAAAAAGCACGTTAATGTTATAGTAAAGATCTTCCTTTCAAACCAAACAACAAACCAGAAAAAAGAAAACACGGATGAAAACTGAGATAATATAAGGCCAGAGATCTTTGCAGAAAATGCTGAACTTCCTTCATTACGGCAATATGATAAGAGAGGTGTTTGCTCACAATTTGCTAGTACTAAATAAGTTCGCTACACCCCATATGAACACTTCTCATGATCAAAAGTTGAAGAGCTGGCTGTGAGAGCAACATGTATGTTGACCGAAAGAAATATTTATATGGTGACGGAGAATTATAACTAATGGGCACAAGTTTTAAATAAAATACACAAGTGGAGAGATGCGTATCATATGGCCACGTTATAAACCAGAGCACTCTGAGAGTGCATACCTCCACGATTTTCTTTGTATCAACAGCAAAATCTAATAATTTGTACCTTTTAAGAGTGTTGACAACTTCAGCAATTTTCTTTAAGATCCGTTCATAACTTTTTGAGTTAGCCTATGCTGCTAACAGGCATTCTAGCAATCATTAGTCAAACTCACAAACGGACGGACAGATCATCACCAAAATTTAATCATTCATGTCTTTTAACATTACTAACAACTCCTGTAAATTTAAAAAAATCCATTCATAACTTTTTTTAAATTATTGCGCTAAGATACATACATAAAATAATAAACAGCGACAAGAAACGAACATACAAACAGATTATCAGAAAAATTTAGTCATTTACTCTTCATGATTACCTAACAACCCATGTAAATTTTATCAAAATTCGTCCATAACTTTTTGAGTCATGGTAGTAAGAAAAATTGAATCAGACAAACAAACGGATGAACAGATCTTCACCATAAGTTAATCATCTGTTCCTCCTAACATACTACCTAACAATCCCTGTAAATTTTGTTCAAATCTGTTCATAACTTTTTGAGTTACCTTGGTGACAGACATACAGACAGAAAAAATTCGACGAAAACATGACCTCCTTGGTGGAGGGAATTAGCAGCAAATGCCGTCATAAATTAAGTCTAGTGTGCCAAAAATCACTCTGTTGTTATATGTGCTCGGTTAAAATAGTGAAAAAGAACTAAAACTCATTCGATGGCGACCGTCAGAAGGCGGTCGAGAGTACCCTGGGCGTGAGCATTTGTAAGTGACCAAAATTAACAGTCGCGGAATAAGCAATAAAAGTAGCGGGTAAATAATGAAAGAAGTAAAGACGAAGAAATTGCGAAAAAACTATAATTCCGTAAGTGAAGAATGATTACAGAAAGTATATTTGGTAAAAAAAAGATAGAACGCTAAAGGGTCATTACACTCCTTGTTCTTACTTTTATGACGCATGGTTGCAGTTTGTGACACAATTCTAAAGCACATACCGAAATGAAGAAAGATAACTCCGTTTATTTGCAGGAGCAAAACAGCCGCATGTCTGCCTTACCTTCTACATATATTTACGAACCATAAGCCATGTGCTGTCCGACTATCCTGTATAGAAAGTTTTCAGTACAATTGCTCAAGTTATCTTGATCGCCTTAGCTCGTCTACTCACCACAACAGCAGCAGTTCAGAGGAAGGAAAGAAGAAAGCAAGGACATTACGGGCACGTTCGCTTGGAGCTCAGAAATCCAAATAATCTAAGTTGCTGATCTTGAACTTGTCGGAAACTTTAAATGTGAGTGTTGCATTAACTATCTCCAATGGAGCTTTTCAAGGAGGTCATGGAGAACCGATTGAGCTGGAGACCATGTTCAATCCCGCTCCTGACTCTGATGTCATCGGTCTGCGATTACCACCTGGAACCCGATCCAAAGTGGCGAATGCAACGAGGACAGTTGATGTATTGGGAAATTAAAAAGCGAATTGAATTATTTTATCGCGATTCAATTCAAGTGAGCCAGTCTAATGAATAGTCAAACCAGCGTATGAAGTCCGATGGGCGTGGCTAAGAACGCAAAGCAACTCGGCCAAATCTCACTTAAGCGCGTGGTATAACTTGTCTCAATCGATAAAATTATATTTATATTCGAAAACTCAAAATGTATTAGTTAATAGATTAGATTTGGCACTACTGCGTTCAGGTCAGCCCCGCCTCTAAAGGACTGCTTACACTGGTCTGACTATAGTATAGAGATACTGTATACTCTGTACTGTACAGCTTCACCAGTGATATCCTAACATCAATTTCCTACGACCCCACCCAACATTAAAATGGCCTCAACGTAATTGATTATACACTGATTTATTATAGTATATTTTTGCAGATGTTTACAGCGTCAAGGGCAATGCCATTTAGTTAAGAGAGTGGAATCAAAAGCATCAGCGCTGCACAATACGCCAAACATACCTCTCCGTGCGGTATAACTGCTAGTCTCATGCAGTAAATGTATATTTAACTGCGACGAATCAAGTTTTTACTTACATTGAAATATATTTAAACCGAATGATAGGGATCTTATACCACAGTCATCATTATTTTAGTTTTTTCCATTTAACGTTTTCTGTACTAAAAAAGAGACATTATAGGGATAATTATGCTATGATAATATGTAGTACTAGAGAAATAATGTAAACAATGAATAAAATATACATTTCTCTTCAGCGCCATCAATATGGCAAGCCCTATAAGACTTAACGCAGGAGCTTCAAACCTCATAAATCAACGGGGTGTAAGTCGGTTCATATGCATCCCCCTCTCTCCCCCCCCCCCCTCCCCAATGGAACTAGGGCTTTTTACTGTTGTATTGTGTTAAGGAAAAATAATATCCAGTGCATTGGCACACAAAAAACTGGAAAAATAAAGGAAGAGTAGCAAAAAAAGGTATCAGTAGGAGTACGAAGAACAGAGGCAGCGAAATGAGCACCAACTCCCTAATGACGCCCCCACATATGAGGCCGAACTGCAGCTGAAGATTTCAATATAATTCTTACCGTCGCATTTGCCTTGACCTTTGTAAGCAACTGTATTGTTTCTGACCGTCCCCGGCGCAATGCTAGAGCTGGTGCGGTATAAAACAAACAGAAAGACAAGGAGACACTCTCGACAAAAACATAACCTTCTTGGCGGAGGTAACTAGACAGCCAGTGCGCACGGACAGCAAAAGTTGAACTGGCACCCAACTACAAGTCAAACTAGAACTCTTCATGGTGTAAGACCATCACCCGCGGTGGGAACAAATTTTATCGCCGTCATTTTTGGTAGCCAACTAATCCCTTTTTTTTCATAGGTCGCATCGAGGGCAACCCATAGACTCCCTGCAAAACTCCTGAACATTGCTCAACTCCTTTCACCACTTTTTGGTTGGTGGACAGGCAAAATATATATACTTAAATCTTCAAAGAAAATATTATCACCTCCCTCACTTCGTTCGCGGGTGATAATTACTTTACCAAAGCTCCAGCTTCGCATAAATAAATATGGCGCACGTCTATCATTATCTCGGGACGCTTCGAGTAATTCAATTAGAGGACTCATGGTTACGTGGGTGCCTTTCAGTCCGCACACGAATCGAAAGATCGAGCAAGGTTTTTGTTTTGCAACGAACATCCTACAGAAGAGATAAATTGTTGTAAACGCCATACCGTCCAGTTAAATATGTGACTATGAGCTGTACTTGAGTTCACACTGATACTCAATACAAGTTGACACTGATACTCAACGCACTTTGAAAAATAGAGGGACCATGGAGATCAGCAACGGCACAGTCCCAGAGCTTACCAACACGAGATGCATGATGCATACATTGTGGCCTATATTCCAAAAATTTTTGGGCTTCATTAGTTATCGTGAGTCTGGTAGTGGAGATCGATGTCTTTTCAATTTTTTCAGTCCTATGGTATCTCAGCAAATTACATTTTCAAGTACTTAATAGAAACATAAAATTTAAATTGAAAATGTTTTAAAAAAATCTTTTGGTAGATGGTAAATATTCGACAGCATAGAACACAACTACTTTTGTACAGCTTTCACATTGTTATGGCACCCAATTTAATATTTTCAAATTTTGTATAGATACATTGAATTTGTGTGCAAGGACTTAGCCTGCACACAATATTTCGCTCCTCGTACGAATAGCACTGTTTAAGACATTTACTACCGTTGAGACCAGGCAGTGATCAAGGTTAACCTTCAGTTGAGAACAAGAAATGCCAACTGTTGCTGTAATAGTTAGTACTATTTAAACTGCGGCAAACATGCGCGGAGTGGCACTCGACGATTCACCTTATCGTGCCTGTACTGCACACACTTTCGTGGACGTTACAATACGATATACAGTAGTGCTGGTTCTACTGTAAGCGATGCTTTGTTGAGGCACGAGGGGCTTAGCTAGGCCTTGTAAACACTAAACACGTCAGTTCCTCGTGTCAACAGCAATGTTTAAAACCTCGTTTGTGAAGAACGCTGCCCGTTTCAATTATAACGCTATCTTACTCAAGCTGTACTACTTCCTTGCAAAGGTTCTTCCCCCATTGTAAGTATACAGGGAGAAAAACCACCCTTCTCGCTAGGTAGCAGCACCGCCTGAGTAAGACAGGGCAAGCCTTCTTCCTAAGTGTTATGTTATTTTACTAAAATGGCACATTTTCTTATTGTTTTCTATCGGGAATAGCCTTTGTAGCAAAGTAACACAGCCAGGCAGAGAGTGAAGCAAAAGCGGAAGGCCGCAAGACCCCCCGAGGCGCAAGGGAACGAAAGCGACAAGGGACGCCGAGCCTACCTTGCCTCATGCGTGGTAAGGACGTTAGCCTCCCGTGAGTGAATGCAGCGAGTTTGGGGCGACCTCGGACAGTCACTTGTGCTTCTTGCTCCAGTTTTGCCTAGAGCACAGCATGGGCTTGAGACATACCGACAGCAGCGCACTGCACTGTGACCATACACTGTAACGTTTCCAGCAAC
>LQNS02000303.1:17544890-17558033 GCA_001587735.2 Parhyale hawaiensis
TATATATATATATATATATATATATATATATATATATATATATATATATATATATATATATATATATATATATATATATATATTGAAGAATTAGTTCAGAAGCAAATAACGGGTCTTGTTTGAAAACTGGCCAGCACTCTATTTTTGTATTTGGTGCCGTATCAAAGATACTGTTTAAATTGGTTATGTATATAACCTAACCTAACCTNTATCATATATACCATCTTTATGTGATAACCGCTAAAATTTTCAAGATTTCAACGAATTATTCATCATCTTCGATCCTCCCACCTGATGAGCTGAGGTTACAGCGAAACGCGTCGTGGGTAATAAACTTTCAACTATATTATTTGCTTCTGATCTAATTCTTCAATATGTACGCCATCTAGAACCAGAACCAATATATTTGTCTGTCCACCCAAAAAGTGGTAGGAGTTGAGTAATGAATGTACATGATTTTTTTTTTTTGCAGAGAAACTGGTGGGTTGACCAAGATGTGACCCATGCCCAAAAACTAGGACTGGCGAGCCATCAAAAATGACGGCGATGAATTTTGTTGTCTGTTCACCCAAAAAGAGGCAGAAGTAGTTGAGTCAAAATAATATTTTTCTTCTAGGCAATCAGGTGGCTGACTGAGAAGTGAAAAATGACAAAAATCGTAAGTTAGCTGGCCATCAAAAATAACGGCGCTGAATCTATAATTCCACCCAAAAAGAAGCAGAAGAAGTTGAGCTTTTTCAGACAGGACTTGAACTGGGTGAATACTTCTACTATTAATACTACGCGCTCAGTAAATAGAGTACACTTAACGGTCCCCTGCACTCTCGTCATGATTAGTTTAGTTAGGCTCAATTTTGTATGCTTTCCTTACTTACCCTAATTCCGTGGTGTTTACAACGTGCTTATGTTTCGTTGCCTGAATAGCATTCGCTACCTAGAGGCTTGAAACACTCCAATTCTATCATTTTCCTTGTGTTCATATTTTACTGAGAACGTGGCAAGCATGATGTCTTTTATTGATGAGATTGTTTCAATGAAGTTGTATAGTATTGTAGGTGGGTTAACAGAGATGTGAGAAATGCCATAAATCTAGAGTGCGCTGGCCATAAAAAATGACGGCGTTGAATTTGCCTCACCGGGGATGATGGTCTTACGCCACAACGCGTTCTAGTGCTTCGCAGTGTTTGATTTTATGCTTGTTATCACAATAACTCAAAAAGTTANAAAAGTTATGTATCGATTTCTATGAAAATTACAGGCACTGTTAGTAATGTTAAAAGACATAACTGATTAGAGTTTGGTGATGATTGGTTGGTCCGTTTGTGTGTTTGACTAATGTTTGTTAGCAGCATAACTCAAAAAAGTTTCGGACGGATTTTCAAGAAATTTGCAGAAGCTCTCAATACTGTGAAAAGTACAAATGATTAGATTTTGGTGTTGATACAAAGAAAATCATGGTTTCAGAACCAATTTTAATTTTTCGTTACAGTGCCTTTATTACAATTACTATTTTAATTTTTTCATTTTTGTGTTAGAGTCCTGTTCTTATGGCAACATTTTTTACCAGTCTCCGTTGTGGTCGATGTCTTTCTTGACGAAATATTACACACTATTTCATTTCCAGGTGTGCCCCGAAAATAGCTGCTAAAAGATTTCGTTGAAATTGGTAAACTCAAGAGTCTTTGTGATGCTGAAAAAGCAACCATAGAAAGAAACGGCTAATGAAATTCCCCCGGTATGACATCACGCTCCATCGGCCGCCGTGCTGATACCATAAAGCAATATTTGGCAGACCCATCGTCTAGGAAAACTCCATCAGAGTGTGGAGTGCTATAGACAGTGACTATACCCGCGACCTTCGTTCTGTGAGGAGGGGACTGCTCAAGAAACCAGGACAGACATCGGGAAAAATTCTTGCTTGGCTAATCTGCTAAATTTACGACAAAAAGTCGCTTTCAACGGGACATAGATAAGAACCTTAAAGCTGAAAAACCAACCTCTACCTGCTCAAGAGCACATAAAAAACATGAATTACATCATGTTCACAGACAAAAGTAGGGTAACTCTTGATGGACCTGATGAATGGGGGAAAAGGTAGGTCGGAAAAGGGAAACATTGTCACTTGCGTTTCTGTTGGCAACAGGGAGGTGGAGGTATATTGATTTGGGCGGAAATGGATGGAAATGAACTAATTGAGCCTTTATGTGCGCTTGGGGACGTAAAAATTACTGTTACGGCTTACTGTTGACTTCCAGAATAAACTTTGTTCCCATGGTTTGAAGGCCCACAACTGCAGAAGTGTCGCAGGTTTACATTTCAGCACGACAATGCTCGGTCTCACGCTGCAAAAACAAAACAAGCTTTCTCGTCATAGATGCAATTCATTGGCAAAAGTTTGACGGTGTGGCCTCCTTTTCACCCGATTTGAATCCACTAGAAAATTATTGTTGAATTCTAAATATAAAGCAAGCTCTTTACGAGGATGGAAAGGAATAGATATTCATAGAAAGGTTATGGAAAGCGATTAATTCGACATCGAGCAATATCTCTTCATCTCAAGTGAAAAAATTGACAAATTCTGTTGACAAAAGAATTAAACTTGGACCACAAAACAAAAGCTCATATTATTCTAAAAGCGTTAAATTGTATTTTCGTTAATAATTTTCGTATTATAAATGTTTTAGTCCATCAATAAACTTGGTCGTCCATATAATAGTTTTCTAACGCTTTTCAAGATTTAAATTTTTCTTTAAAGCTATTTTTTGAGGAATTTAGCTAACACCGTGGTACACCTAGATATTGAACAAAATACTGTAACGTTTATAAAATTAAAATGACTTTGAATGAGGTAATTATAACTGAGAATGATTTTTAATTCCATGACTCAAATACAGTGTGTGTTAGAAGTACATATCAGGCTTTTAAAATCAATTATAGAATATTTTAGGTTTAAAAGTTTTATGAAGCTACTAGCGTGGCACGGGCTGTACTTATCTAACACGTGTACTGAAGACACGAGCAGTGCACGTTGTCAATGTTACTGTTAGCCCTATAGTATAAAAATTAGCCTATAACGTGTCCAGATCAACTCCAGTGTACATATGGGGAGCAATGAGTTGGATACGAGCCCACTGTTGGCCAGCATTTCGTATACTTGTTCCCCTACTTAGCTTTGGACAAAATAGCTTTTGTATAATTTGGTAAGGCGTAAGGAAGCAACACTATTGCTATAAAACAGTCGTTCATAATCTCGTACCTATACAATAAACACACAGGGACGAAATTCCAGGTTCGTTGCAGAATCGGGAATCATTGCCACTGCTTCCAATCCTCGACGTCTCGCACGCCGACGGTTCCCCTGAATCATTACGAGCTCAAGTTAAGTAAGAGATAGGGATCATCTTGCTATGAAAAGGGTCAGCATTCGTCTTTATTAAAGTTTTTAAGCAATGCCAGCAGGAACGTGAAACAGACGTAGTGAGTTCGTTCTACATGGTACCAAACTTCAATAATTATCCAAAAAGGTTACTATAGAAAGCTGAAACTTCGCAAAAGCACACGCGCTGTAATAAAATACGCCCATCAATATAGCAAGCCTCGCCATACATTGCTGAATTGAACTTAGTACCTGTCACCAGGTGCTTTAGGCAGACACAAAAAGAGACTCTTTATCATGGGAATTTGACCTGATGCTGCTGCTGCTGCTCGTGATAAAATGAGAGGTATAGAAATAGGAATGCCTCAGTGTTTTGTGACGGTAGAACATTCGTTCGTTCATAGCACTGAGCGAAAATAATCTTATTATAAAGATTAGCAAGTAGTGAGGGATATATAAATGAGAGAACGAACACCTGTATGCAGCAGACGGCGTCTGTCGGCCCTGGAAGCTCATTGGTACAGAGCCTGGCTGCTGCATCCGAGGGACCAAAGCTAGACAGCCGACTAACTAAACTTCTCCGACTCTGTTGCTGTGACTGTACCTTCATTACAAGTTTTCTTCATTACCCAGAACATGGCGCAACAATAAACGTCATAACCAAGTAATACTCGTTCATATTTAAAACTTTCTATTGCGGTAACGAACATATTGCTGAAAACTGTACTGGTCGACGAGCTTCATTTAAGGTAACTTTTTGGATGGTCTCAGTGTATTCACACATCTTGGGGGGGATCGCCGAGGAGGGAATGTCATTATCATCATTAGTTAACGTCAACTATAAAAGAATGACTATCTCAGCTTTTCTTCCGTTCTTCCGGCACAACTTCTCTAAAGACTATCCCGCGGGTTATAGCACCAGGATGTGTATATACTTAGTAGCTCCACCCATGATTATTGTGAAGTTATGCTAACCTTCAACTGTCCAGTTCTGAATTTTTTAAGTATTAATAACACTGATTCCATGTTCCCAACACAACAAGAAACGGCTTCAACTATCACTCAATCTTCACTCAAATTGTCTCACAAATTTACATATTTAGTTTTGTTCAGTGGCCTAGGAAATATATCTGTCGTTGTTTGTAATTGGCGATAGAGGTGAACGTCGCTAAACAATACGCAACGGACGGTCAGCATGACCTCGTTAGCATTTTCTTCATAACGTTTCTAAGTATATTGCTTGACTGCCTTCATAAGCTTTCTTCACCAATTTCATAAACTTAAGGCATACGTGAACTCAAATATTTGACTTTCTTCTTTGCAGACAAACTAAATTTAAAACATAACATAGCGCTGAGTCAGATACAATCGTCATTAGCTTAAGCTGAATAGTTCATCAGATAAGATACAGAAGCAAAATGCATACGAACAGCCTAGTCGCCGCTCTGCTCTTCACAGCGGTATTCAGCAGTACTTTGTTGCTCGCCACGTCTACTGAATATTTGGACTGCGGTGAGTACAATACTTATTATGTTTAAGCCGAAAATGTTGAAAACCAGACCGAAACAAATAACCAAACAAACAAACAAACAAAGACAACTCAAGGCAGTTCGCAATGCGTAATTTATGCCGAAACATCTTTAATAGCCTCCACTGGTGACATCACATCACAACATTAAGTTTTGTGACTATGTTGAGATGTTAACAAGACATCGTCTCGTGACGTCACACAAGGCCAAATATATAAGGGGCCATCGGGGGCAATTGCCCCTTTGGAGAAAAACATCACAAGAAAAAAAGACGATTGAAATACGACAAAACCTCACTTGCAGACCAATAATCTGAATAACGTAACTCATTAAAATATCCGTATAATAACCATCGTTGATATCAACTTGTACTCCATTTACAATTTTCATGTGCTGTAGGTACATCCCATAAAATTTCTCTCGCTAGATTCTAGACAGTTCTAATAACGAAGTTGGTTGGTGAACACTTTACTTGTGTGTGTCTATTGTGCCTAGAGTATACGTTTTTATTGTTCTATTTTGAGATAATAAAGCATTTTGAATGGATTTCAAGCTAGTTGTTACAATTGCTACGGAACACAAAAATCCTGTGTATGCATATTTCTTTATGTAGCCATAGCTATGCTTTGACGGTTATGGCGCGACTCAGCTTAACTTGTCGCCCCCCCCCCCCCNCCCCCCCTTGGTGTAAGTGTCCAGCCTTTACGTCCCCACTGACACGATTCATGACGCAACGCGACATGAAAGAGGCACGCGTTACGGACGTAAAGTTCCCCTCACTACACACCACAACTAAGAAACCTATATACACTGGTTCGTGTTGCAAATATATCCCCTCTAGAGCCAAGATGAGTGCACGGTTGCAGTCGACCTCAAATCGTTTGAGCTATGACGTCATATATACGGAAGACTCTTGCCTATATATACTATACTCCCTCAAACCGTCCCCATTTTCTTAGTAGGCTAATGTTCCCCTGTTCCTCGAGTGGACTATGAACGGGAGAGAAATGCTGACGCGGGATAACCGCACAGCGAGACTCCCTTATCTGGCATAGGAATATAACGCCCGACATCGCGGCACACGCGCCATAAAGTCACAATATTCATGCACTGTACGCGATAAAGAAAGCGATGTGATCAACTTTAACGAGACCATCTCTAACAATTTGATGTTGCCTGTTCCGTCCTCCCTGAACGTATAGAGCTGTCTGTAATATATATTATATATATACGATGTCAATGCTGAATTCCTTGCGACAATTCTAACATAGAGCTATATTCAATAGATGTTTACAAGCTTTTATACCAACTTTTGTGTTCGTATTTACCACAGTTCTTTACATGCAGAAGATAGTTATGTCAGATCTGGGTGTTGGCGCATACGGCCGAGCAAACCTTCCGAATTGTGACGTGAAGTCAATAGCGTCACGCCGTTGTGGAGTTACCCTGTTACGGCGCAGTTTAGCTCCGAGATCGGGCGGTTATTGGTGCGGTAGCCCGTATCAACCCAAGATTTTCCTCGTTGCAAAAGGAGTGACGCTATTGGCCTGACGTCACAACTCTGCAGGTTTGTACGGCCGTATGGGTTAACATTCACACCTGACATAACTAGCTTCAATAAATGAAGTGTAGTATTTAGCCTACTCACTATAATCACAATTGCTGTCATACGCGTGTCCAGCATTTTGTTAAGGTAGAACCCGACACAGTCTGCTTTCTGCCTCGGTGAGGTAATAAATTATATCTTATGGGAATAAAATGGACAATACCTTGTTGTAATGATACTCACTTGTTTTGAAACAAGGCAGTTTCTTATCTATAGTGCAGTTTTTAATATTCACAAAGGGGAGGATCAGGGAAAGAGTGCATTTTAGACGAGAAACTGACCTTTTGCGGAACAAATGAAGATCGCAACAACAGCGGATGGGTCTATTTTATTCCCATAAAATATAATTTACACAGGAAATCCATACGTCTGTGTCGGGTGTGAGAAGCTCCTAAATACGCCTACAGTTACTGTTATTTAATACCATGAACCTTCGGTTTCGTCACAGGCTCGGAGGGAGAGATCCTGAGCGTGATGGTCACAGACTGTGACATACCCCCCTGCGTTGTCTACCGACCTAACAACTACAGCATCGGTATTGATTTTATTGCAGGTGAGTGACTGAATAACCACAGAAATAAACAAGTAAACAAATTATTAAACAAATAAACATAAAGAATAATCGGTGCAGGTATAGCTTGTGGCCTACCTCAACCTGAGATTGAGATGTGTGCCTATAATAGTTAGGCTGCTTAGGTACCTGATCGAACTGAACCAGACCTAGCCTAAGCTATTCCTACCAAACCTAACACAATTAAATTATGATGTGGCTGCATACAATACCGGAACCAAAAAGCTATAATAAAAATTGAAGACTGTATAAGCATTCTGGGCTCATCATTCAGTGGAGATAGAAAATCGATTTTTACTCTCTAATAGAACGAACATCTTAGGTGTCATAATAGCTCATCGAAAATACAAAATACGTACCTATAACAACTTGAATAGAACAGCTGACACTTTTAAATTGGGTGACAGATATACTAAAATATTCAGAGAAAGAAACGACGCACTGCATTTGAAAATTTAAATTTAATCGTTCATCTATGGACCAATCTCCAAAATAGTGAGCTGAAGCATACCAGTGGAAATCCCGTCAATAACGCAATTCAGAGACAAAACAAGAGGGTACTACTGATAATTAAAAGCTAATCATATCTAAATGATATTGTATATAACGAAGAGATGGAATTGTCCTTCAGGGCATAATTGAAGCATATCTTCTCCGTACAAATATCATCTTGGTCAACATGCTACGTGTACATCTTATACCAGGGTTAGCCAAACATTTTCGCCGACTGTACCCTTCATCGCCTTTTCTTACTGTGCTCCCTCCCCCGCTCACCATGGCAGACCTAACTCAGTTTTGTATAGGCTATTCATGCAAATAGTATGGATATGAATTATGAAAAGACTCCGTTACATGAATGTTGGTCAATAAATTTCAATTTACTGCACAAATAGAATTTATGATTTAATAACGAAATGCTTGAAAATTAGTTCCAGTTTCTGTTATAAGTGTGTGTTCCTTGTTTGCTCTCATAGGCAGCCCTCATGAGCTATGTTGTGTACTCCCAGGGGTTCGCCGGCTCCAGTTTGGACAACACTGTCTTATATATATATATATCTTCAGAATAAAAAGAAAAACAAGGGCAGCGATAAAAAACATCTATTACAGGCACTCGATCAGACCAGCTGGTTTTTTATCGCTGCCCTTGTGTTTCTTTTTATTCTGAAGATAAGGTTTCCAATTAACCGTCCTATATCAGAAATATATATATATCAATACCATGCAATGATCGAATGGTCAACTTTTGCCTATGGGTGTATAAAAAAATGTGACACGTGGTCAAGAGAACAAAATTCCTCTGTGATGATACAATACCGTCTCTTTTTCTTTCATCTTGAGATTTTAATTACAATATATCTTCACCTCACCTCAATACATGCCTTGAATCGGGAAAAAGGCACATCAAGCCGTCACCAACCCCCCCCCCCCCCCCCCCCCCCCCCCCCCCCCCCCCCCCCCCCNCCCCTCCCCTCCCAATTCCCGTGACCCTCTCCTCAAACATATATAATGACATTAAACTCCTAAAGCCGTGTCCTCAGGGAGGTAAGGCCGTCACTGGCACGGTTTTGGCTTCTTTTCACAACATCTCATATTATAAAGAACTGATTATTTTCTCTGCACTTGCAGTGTATGATCCTTCTTAATAACATAGTAAACAGTTTGACTGGTAAGTTTAAACAAAATTGACTCAGTATCAGCAATACCTGTGATTAGTGAGGGTTCGTCAGTGGACGTTCTGGCGCAAAGTCCCGGCATTTGGGCTCTTTCACCTATTTTTTACACGCTGGACAAAAGCACGAGTCTAGTTCGCAAAATTTTATGTTTCCATCAGGTTTGTATGGTAGAAATGAGCTAAGCTTCCTCTAGTGAAAATTGATCAGCAAATATGTATTCAAAGAAGTATTGTATAAAGTATGCTAGAGATCAAAGTTAGCAGCATTTTAAAAATAACTGCTCACCTTGAATAGCTGCGTTTTGTGGAATGATGCCCGTTGTACCAAGAGCCTTAGTAAATAAGAGACTAGGCTTCTGAATCCTCAGCTGATTATAAGTTCTGAGGACGTTCTGGTCAGTAGGATGAGCTAGGTCTCTAGACATAAATGGGGTACCATTGAAGCACAAAATCTGCAAAATCGAAAGAGAAGCCACGTTGAAAAGCATATAGGTAGGTATGTTAAGGCCGGTACGGTACACTCTTTGCCCAATGTTCAAACATTAGTCCGTTGCTGTGTTTGACAACACAAGGGAAATAACCCAGCTTTTTGAGTTCTACTTAATTTCAAATTTGAAAAGATATCGAAAACTTTACCAGTGATACTTGCAAAGCAAGCTGACTCGACTGATAACAGTTTAGTACCTAGTTACCCAAGTCTTTTTATGCGAAGAAAGTAGTTTGTATCGACAGAACTAAACATTCTGGTGTGTTAAAGTAGAAATATAAAGCCCAATACTATCATGTGCAGCCTTAGGAGTTCTTGTCGCATTTTCCGGGATATAACTGACAAAATAATTAATATGCACAGCGCACTTCACGATTCATACTGAAATCTTTTCCCGCTTTCGTAGTTCGAAAGACAATCACTGAGCAGCTTTTAATTGATATAAAATTCGATAATAAAGTTTGACGTAGAACACTTCTGTACACAATATTGCTTATCTTTCAAAATTAAGTGTAAGATAGTCATCTGTAAAAATTATATAATGATGGAGAACTGTCAGCACAACACTTCGATTACTCGTATCTTCTCGCGGCTGTCGTTAACGGCCAACATTTTCACTACAAAAATAAGCAAACAAAAGTCAGGGTGACGGCCACGTGACGGAAGCAAACATCGACTTCGTGCAACTTTTTCTGGCAGTATGCATTGATATTTTTCCACTTTGATCATTTTCTGAATAAATGAATAACTTTTATAAGCTCGCGCCACGTTTACTACTACTTATGTGCTTTGTTTTTGTACTTTGCTGAACTAAAATTCGTGCTCCTGGGTAGGCACGGTTGCGACGATACCGTAATAAAACGATATAATAATTTACTATGTAGTTTCGAAAGAGTGAAATCTATGCACACAAGCGTAACAGATAGAGTACATCAAATTAAAAAACCATGCACTATTACAGACAACAAACCGAAAAGGTTTGGATTGAAGCGAGCAAAACATGAACAGCGAAATTCACAAGTCATTTACGGCAACAAACCTCAACGGAGCGCCAAGCTCAAATACATATATTTTAAAAGCATGTCGAGACATCATCGTTCAGATTATGGTTAACAAAAATCTGTTTCGGTTTAACGCAACAAAAGTACAATGATCGCAGTACAATACAATTCACTCTTAAGCAAGCAAACGAAAAAGTTAAAAACGCAAAAAGAGGCATACAAAAATTATTGCTACCAGTATGCACGTCAAACAACATGCACGCATAACCAGATCTCATATAGTTCAATAACCTCACTACTGCTCACTGTATTCAGATTCGACAAAATATACGATTTTTTCTATTATATACTACATATTAGTAATGGACTGCGGGTCTACTTATCTAAACAGACATTTGAAAACATTTTTAGAAGAGTAAACTGATGTCAAGTATCAACTTCACAGCAAAAGATGCAGATACGCTGGATACAGAAATTATTGCCACTGTGGGGGGTGCAGAAGACGTTCCCTGGCCGGCACCCAGCGCCTGTGATCTCATCGGCGAGTTGTCCTGTCCTATTGAAGAGGGAGTAACCTACCCCTTCCTGATGACCATGCAAGTCAAACCTGAATACCCTGAGGTTAGTAAGCTTAATCCTCTAATAAGACGTTCATACGACCAGTGAGCTAGGTAATAATTTTCAGTAGATGCATAAATTTATTCCAATTGTTTTTCAATGTATTTTGTCAACCAGGGATGCAAGTGTATGAATTACCACCGTTAGCTTCGTAAGTAAAAATAATTACATGGCGGATCTTTGAGTCGCATACGCATTTTTTAAAGAAATTCGAGGTTTCAGCCATTCAGCCATTGGTGTCTAAGAGCGACAACAACACAAGTATAACTAGCCAATATGTATAGCCTACGTAGTCCGAAAGTCTATGCACCTTTTGGCGTCATTTCCAATAATGCGCTAGCTGCCTTAACCCCGAGCTTACTCCTCCTCAAAAATCTTCGAGAGAATATCCGGTATCATTCCATCACCCCACCCCCCCTGCCAATACATATTTAATAATTATGTAGTTTAGGGCCGGTCTACACGTTTATCTTTGAAAGTATTCACTCACCCAGTCGTCAAAACGTGTTACTGGATCGATCGTAGACATAGCAGAAAAGAGCACTGTTGCTGAGTATTTTTTCACTAGAAATTTAAAAAGATATTCGTAACTTGCCTTGTGAAATTGTCGAGAAAATTGATATGACGGCTAACATTTTAAAAAACTTTTGTGGCCTACAGAAAGTTATTTTTACAACAACGCTACAAATAATTCGGACGATAGGATGAGTGAACGCGTTAAAAGACTTGGGGTGAGCTGAAACGTCATTCATCTCAACGCATTTAATCACGTAGGTAAACGAACAAGAGCTGTGCGTCAACTTTTTCTGTTGCTGTTCACACGTAGAAGTGTCCTTCATGCAGATAAATGATGCCGCGCGTTCAGTTACGACATGAATTCTTTACATTTTTACCTCGGCCGAGGAAGTTATGTTTTCGTCGGATTTGTCTGTCTGTCTATGAATCTGTCTATTTGTCTGTCTGTCATCAAGATAACTCAAAAAGTAATTGAACGATTTTGACGAGATTTTCAGGGACTGTTAGATATGTTAAGAGGAACGGATGATTAACTTTTGGTGAACATCCGTCCATCCGTTTGTTTGTTTGTTTGTCTGCTTCATTTCTCTCAGTGTTTTAACTCAAAAAGTTATGGACGGATTTTTATAAAATTCACATGAGTTGTTATTCATGTTATGAAGAGTGAATGACCAATTTTTTGTAACGATCCGCTTGTTTGTTCGTTCGTTTGTCACTGTTTTTAATTTTATACTTGTTAGCACAATAACTCAAAAAATAATGCATGGATTGTTAAGAAATTTATTTGAGTTAGTTCTTAGTAATAGGAAAAGACATTTATGATCAAATTTTGGCGCAGATCGGTTTGTTCGTTTGTATGTTTGACTCATGTTTGTGATAATGCTTGTTAGCAGCATAACTCAAAAAGTTATGAACGGATCTTCAAAAAAATTACTGAAGCTGTTAACATTATTGAAGGGCACACACGATTAGATTTTGGTGTTCATACAAAGAAAATCATAGTCTCAGAACCAATTTTAATTTTTCGTAACCGTTACCTTACTTGGCGGAGGTATATATATGCGCTCTCAAAGTGCTCTAGTTGTTTATATATTGCGACTATTTGGAATCATATTCATGTCCCAAAATGTCATTTCTTGATTTTCAAAGCAACAGCTCTTTTCCAAGATCTTTATAGCCTGATAAAGCGATAAACGAGAAATCAGCATAGAACACTCAGCTGGGCTATCAAAACGAAGATGGCATCTGTGTTCTTTCCACATTTTCAGGTTTCCTGGTGTTATACTGGATTTTAGTTATCCTTATCATTAAACTGACACCGAAAAAACCTTATGCATCGATTTTTCTCATTATTTCCGAATATTACAGAGGATTAATTCAGTATTAATAGGCCTTGTTTACTAAACTTGAATGACACAGCACGTTGAAAAAACGGACGCGTTTCATTCTTCAGTTTCGCACGTTCGCCGCAACTGCTTGCGTCAACTCAATTCGCTGTGTCCACCAAATTGAGTGAACGCGTTGACATGACCACATCCTAACGTGTAGACAGGCCTATAGAATTTTCGATGATGTTCCTAACAGCTTTGAAAAATATTGACCAGTGGACATAATCAATCAATCTTCTTCTGCCTTGGGGTGTTGTGAGAGAGTCTACTGATCCTGGGTCTACTTTGGATCGGCTTCTCTCTGACATGGTGCGCGCTTATGTCCCTTCCCGCTTCATAACGGTTAGGACGGGCGATGAACCCTGGTTTGATGATGCCT
>LQNS02000303.1:17595750-17619255 GCA_001587735.2 Parhyale hawaiensis
TTTGATATGCTTGAGCCAGTCCTAATTCTTAGTTTGTTTCGTAACTATTTTACATGCGATGTATTTTAAATGAAATGGTCCAGAAACGCTCCCGTCCCACTTGAAAACAACAAATATAAAAAACAAGCACCCTCAAATGCGTGGTTCCCCATTACTCCAGTCACTTAGAAGTTTTTTTTCGTTTTTGACTCTTGCCGAAACTTATTATTCGGCCGAATATTCGGTTTCGGCAATCACTATTCGGCCGAATATTCGGTTTCGGCAAAATTCACTATTCGGCACGTCCCTACTTTGCAGCAAACTTGACCACTTTTTCTGCCGATATTTTATGATGAAAAATTATCGCAAAAGTATCAAAAGTTCGAAGGGATAAAAGTGCCAGATGACTTTAGCATTATTCGTGTTATGCCCTGGAGGCTCGTGTAGGTTACCTTGGCCATTAGCTAGGCCTTCAGGACGTCTGTCTTTCGTGCCCACATTGCTTCCTTCCCCATTTCATGCTCCTGCTTTATTCTGTTCTTCCTCTTCTTGCCCGATTTGCTGTTGCCTTACGCGTTGATCCTGTGTGAAAACGCCTTCGTGCATAGGTTCTCTGTTTCTATCGACGTACTATTTGTCCCTTGTTCTTTCCTCTGTGATATCGTTCCGCTCAGAAACGGAGGCTTAAACTTTCTGACTATAACTTTTGTGTTATGTCTTAGCGTAAACAGTGAACTTGAATTTTCGAAAAGTCGTGAGTGGTTGTCGCCCCTCGGGGGCATAGGATGGGCAATGGGGTTAGGATAGTAGCTTGGCCAATCCAGGGTTATGGGATGCAGCGTCCCCAGAAGGTTTCCTGTAGGTTATGTTAGGCTTAGCTAGGCCTTCGGGACGTCTTTTTTTTTCGTATCCACTTGACATCCATCCGCTCTCATGCTGTCACTTGATGTTACTTTCCTCTGTTCTTTCTCTTCCTTCCGACTAGCTGTTCCCATGAGCGGTGATCCTGTGTGGAAACACCCTCGTTCGTGGGTTCCCCGTGTTTATCGTTATATGTTCCATGGCCCTCAGGGGCATAATGTGGTGGGCCCTTTCCCTGTCACAATATGTTTGGGCATCACGCACCCAAGGGGCCTTCTCCGCAGGGGATGTAGCATCTGGCCGCAGTTCCTGCTGAGAAGGTTAGTTTTGTAGAGTTGTTAGGTTCTCCATATTTCATTTCTGTCCCGCGAGGTGGGCCGCAACATAGTTAAACAGGTTGTCCGGTGTTCGCATTCCAGAAATTTCGGGTGGTCGTACTGTTCCGTGCTATACGTACGTCTTGGCTAAATTGTCATCAACCAGAGTTACTATCTCGACCGGTGTAGAGATGTTTCTTGATATATTTTGAATATTAGAGTCTTGCATTACTTTTTACTGGCGTATTTATTGTACGTTGACCAATCGTAGAAATGTAGGCAATATTTTCAAGACCAATGTAACTGCATTACTATTGTAAGCATGTTTTTCTGGACCAGTTTTAGCACTAAATACTTTCCTATTATTTCCACCCGTATTGAACAGCGTCAAGTACTAATCTTCTCCATTTTTTTTCTCTGTGAACACGTCGCGATTCTGTAGATGCATGTAAATGTATGTTTAGATTAGATATCGTATGTTCTGTGTCACTTAAAGGCCAGATTACACGGTCAGTTTGCACTGACAGTGGGCAGTGTCAGTACTGACCACAATTTGAGACTGCCGGTCATACAGTCACTGGTGAGTGTCTTCAGCCATATCAGTTCATCGCATTGAATGAGCACGGGAGTCACCTATATAATATTAATAATAACACGGGAGTCACGTGCTCAATAAATTATTAATGCTCAGGATTTTTTCCTGTAATTTCTGTTTCTATAATATGCATCGCTGAAGATTCTTTGCGAGACACACTCTTCACGGTTCGCCATAATCTGATTGAATTTATTTAATATATCTTGCTTCTAGTGATATAAGCATCATACTTACTAGCTGTCGTTCCAAAGTACCGGTAGGTATTTCATTTGGATGCAGTAATCAATGAAACCTAGTAGTAGTGATACGACTTATTGACGCTGAGGCGTGTTGTAACCACATCCCCATCGGGCTACCGTCACTTGGAATATGTTAACTGTATCTTAAAATGCGGTTATGAAGAGTCACCTTTTGATAAGCGGTGTACGCGTCACAGTAATAAAATTGTGCATTAATTGTAATTTCGCCAACGTGCAGCAAGTGCACTTATTTTCATACTCATGGCTATGTGCAGGGTTTGCTTGGTGTTCGTTTGTGTATATTTTGTTTTTCCCGATTTGTTATCTGCGTCACCGTAACCCATGTCGCAATCATCATTACTGCTTTTCAGTTTATGATTGCGACACAAGTAGCGAGCGGCGGGGTCACTGGTGTTGTTGCACCGGTAACCAAAATATTGTGATTACAACACGCATCAGAGCCGCTAACATACGTTCTTCCCTGACTAGGTACCATAGAACACTGGCGACTGCCGATTTCAGTGACCCCCAGGAGTAGATTGACAGCCACACATTTTTGATCAGGATGGAAAAAGTGCACTGCCACAAAAAGATTTAAAATAGGTGGAGTTACGTCCAAACTGACCACGTGAACTGGCCTTTGCTCATTTCGCCAAAGTATTACTCTCGCTAAAGAAAAAACTTGTATAGCAGAGCTAGGGAAGCACTATGATACTCGTAACTTGAGCCAAAGCATTTCGTAATTTAGTCTCGTGTGATATTAGAAAAAAAAGTACTGTGTGCGATGATAAACCGGAGTGAACCCTTTCTCTCATCGTGGTGTTCGAAATTACCGCCAGTTAATGAGTTCACGTAGCTGTAAGTGAACTGTCACAAGCCCTGCACAAGAAGACTCAAATTTCAACCCTTATTTTTTATTTTGTACAGGACAATATTCGTCCAGTATAGTCTGCTACGATGTAGTTTGATCCTGAGGTCTCTGATGTTTGTCGAAGAAAACGAAGAGAGATCTGGTTCGAAAATTTACTCCTTTCTACACAATAGCTTCCGTAATCATTTTGGTCGATGGAAATTTGAGCTCTACAAGTTCCCAGTCTGTTTCAGTGACACATTTTTATATCGTATGGTGCCTTGCAAACTGCTCAGCCTCGGTTAACAAGAAGGCTGATGCGCTAGACAAGAAGTTTCCATTAATTTTACGTATAAATAATTCGTTTTCATATTAGCAGTAAGATTATTTTTAAAAACATTCCAAGATAACAGTCGGAAAAGTTCGTATTACTATTCTAGTTGATAAATGTTAATATTCAAACTGTAACTGCATTGTGATCGTAGGTATCAAGAAAGATCAATGATTGTACTCTGTGCTGTCAAATATGATTGTTGAAGCTGGTGAGCCGTGAGACTGGCGATGACGGCGGGGCGGCTGTACAGGCATTAATGCGTGGCCGTGGAGGCAGACCAGTAGGGAGTGATGCTGTGGATATGGAGCCAGTATGTCACATTTAGATCTGTAATTGACGACCTTGCATTAGTCCGACGGATCAGAAGATAGTGTAGATGAGCATTTCAAGCAGGTCAACCAATTAAGTACTGCGAACTGTGTACCATGTGACCAATTGCAGACTCCTGTCGTTAGCAGACCACTTTCCTTTCAGCAGCCGAAAGCGATGGCAGTTATCTCACGTCGTATATATTTTGATAAGGCACAATAGCATTACGGTTGCGCAGATTAATTTTATCAAGAACATTGTGTGTTGAAATTATTTGGTAGACTTCTATTGTCTGTAGGTACTATTTTTCATTATTAAATTACGTGTCGCACAGGTGATAATAAAATTTATTGAATATGTACAAACTTTCAACCCTTTTTGAGAGTTGACCGAGCACTACAACACTCTTAAACTGCTACACATACCTAGCATAATGTTCAGGAGTAACTGTAATGAATATGTAACATTATGAATATATTAAATTGCGAACTAAGTTCTAGCCGTGTTTTTAACATTTTGGAATGTTAAAAACCGGCAAGAACTTGATTTCCGCATGATACAGTATGTATACTAAAATTGATATGCAACCAACCCGGAATGGGAGGCATTGCATGAAAGCACTGGAAGCAAACTCTTGAAGTGAAATCGTAAACTTTGGCAAATAATCCTATCAAGAATTTCTACACAGTATTTCTTCCAAGAAGTTTGGTGCTTCCTATAAGACTGGATATTCTTTTACGTTTACTGGCTTCCGGTCAACGTCTCAACTCACTCGAAGTTGAAAAATAAATACCTATAACTAGTTTTAACTCTCAGCTAGTCTACATAGGTATGTATGCATATAAGATCAAAATAGAATTAGAGCCATGGCTGAACACTAACTTACTTTGGTAATACTGCAACCGTGGATGGCGTCAAACTTTTTTTTTTTGCACGCAGTACTGGCCACAGCGGTTCCGGTTAATGTAAACCGTGTTCACACGTCCCTCAACGTAACGCGTTTAGTTAAACTGATGGAAGCAGCAAATGCGGGAGACTGAAAGATGAAGCACGTCCATTTTATCAATGAGCCGCGTCATTCATGTTTAGTAAACAGAACCTACAAATGCTCAATTTATCCCTTATAGCGGTTTTCAAATCATGAAAAAGTCCACAAAAGTGCTTTTTGCTACCACTTTAATTTAATGATCAAAATTTCTGTATTCTCGTTCAACACCAGAAAACTGGTTAAGCTGAAAATGTTGTACTAAGAACACAGACGCCATCTTTAATTCGACAAGGAAGTGGATTGCTGCGTGCCGATTTCACTTTTTACGGTGAACCAGGTTAAAAATATTTTAAAATAGGCTTTTCCCTTCAAAATGAGGCTGTAAGATTATGGGATACGAATGTAAATTCAAACCAATGGGAAATATAAGCGAAACTGTAAAGAAACAATATCAAAAGTGAACACGTGAAGTCATTCATTTGACAGAAGGTCGTTTTTACCAGTGGACAGCGACAACAAAACTGACGGAGGGCTCGTGATCATTTTCGTGATTGAACGCGTTACAATGAGGAACGTGTGAACTGGCCCTTAGTGCCACAGTTTCTACTGGTGCTAATCGATGCTTCGGTACCTACCTACATAAGTAGCTACCTGAACCATCGGTACGTACCAACATACGTAGCTACCTGTACCATCGGTACGTACCAACATACGTAGCTACCTGAACCAAAGACCAACCAAAACGAGCTTAAAGGCAGTCAAATGTGCTATTGCTACATCAACGAAGAAATATTTTAAGTTGCATTGTAGCAACAACACTCAACATTGAGTTGAATATCAGACTGAAGTAAACGTTAGAGTAATGGCGTTTTGTGAGACAGAGAATAGCTACCCGTAACCAGACCAAATTATCCATAGCCATACTAACAGTACGAGCTGCACACGACATTAATGGACTGCCTCGTGCAATCCCTAGCAACATTTTGGGCCGCTGCTGCGCCGCTCAGAAGCTAAATTGAGGTTTTAGCTTCTGCGGCGACTCTTGTTTGTCGGGATGTAATAACAAAAACAGGGCAAGTACATTTCAAGAAATGCAATTTTTACGAAACACAAACGTTTTTGATCCGTAGAGAGTTAGCACAAAAAATATTTACTTCAGTTACAAATTCCTTTTAGTGAGCGATTTATGTGCGCCTTCCTTCCCCGAGCATTCATTACAGTCGAAAGAGAGTTAAGGAAGACGGTACAAGCGAGTAAAACGATGTGCCCCTTCACGCATGGGGCATCGAGAGAGAGAAAAGAAACAGTATCGGTAGGAGTACTTCAACTCCGTCATTTTTGATGGCCAGCTTATTCTAGAGTTTGGGCATTTTTCACATCTAAGTCAACCCACCACACTCCTTAAAAAAATGCTGAAGATATTTCAACTCCCTCTTTTCGGATGGACAAACAAATACATTTAAATCTAACGAAATCATTATCAGCGCTCTACGCTTCGCTCGCGGGTGATCAATATTATTACTAAGACCTTGAAACATTTACTACGATTAATAACAATACCAAAGAGAAAACGACACACCGATACTCATGTAGCTATTAGTTTACATACACAGTTACATGATATAGATCTTAGCGATACTTAATAAAAACAACGGTAAACACAATCCTAATGACTAGATCAATAATTGCAATAAAGTGCTGCCCTCGATGCACCACAGCAACAACAAGCAGACTAAGAAAAGGCAACACTTTCAAGCGACTGTTTTATCTTTGTAGAAACATTTTTTTTACGGGACAGTCTTGTTTCCCTGGATCATCATCTTTAATGAAATGATGCACATCGAGTAACTCCGTTCAGTGAGGTATTCTACAGAGAAATTGGCATTTTTGGGGGGGACGTAGTACAAAAATTGCCGAAGATCATTACCGTATGATGCATTTACCTCAAGACAAGGAATTCAATCACTACCTACGCCTCTAATATCATGCGTAGGCACCGCCTACAATAACCACTACATACACTGTACTTTATGAAAAGCAGGAAGTTAATCCTAAGATCATAGAAACCATCGAGCTGTATGAATGTTCAATCAATGTCAAACCTACGAGAAAGCGACTCATTACTTAGCATAAGGTTAAACATGCAAAAACAGTTCCTTAAGCAAGCGTTGCACACCATCATTTGAAATACCCACGAATGTTGGAGAAGGTTAACACCAACAATCTAATACTAAGATTGACCGTCGTGTGTTTATAAATATATTTATTTAATATGTTCGGTATCACGCTCTTAACGAAATAGATAGGCGGAATTTAGCCCAGGTTGGAGGCTCTGGTCGTCCTCTCAAGCTCNATAGGCAGAAAATAGGCCGGGTTGCAGAAGATGACAAACGTATCTTAAGCAGGGACAGTTGAAATTCCAACAATTAAGACATCGCGGGCTCAGTCTGATTTGTACGAGTATTAGCTTCTCCATACATTGTATCTACGGCAAAGTATAGGGCGACCTTATGTCTGAATGCACTTCTTGCATTGAGGAAAGTTGAAATTGTAGCACTAAAGGTATCAGAAGCTTCCGTAGGCACTCTCATGTTTCTTAATTCGTAGTTACTTCCCACAGATGATTTCGTTGCATGAGCTATTCTTCCCATTTTGATGTAATTGTCAACGAAACCGACGAAACTTAATTTTTCACGGGCAGTAGACAATTATTTCTTCTAGCTTACTGTTTTCCTCTGACGAAGCAGTTTTCTCTTCATAGGTCAAAATTTGAGCACCTCAAACGAAACATATATTTGAGGTGGAAAGACTGTATCAACAGTATCATTGCTACGGAGCAAACACGTTGTATATAACTAATATAAGTATACTATATAATAATTCACGTCGTGTTTTTATTAATTTTTATTTATTTATAACTATATTTATATCTTTCCTGTTACGCTCCATGGGAATAAGATAGGAGAAAATTCAGGTGTCGAAGACGGTATCTTGGATACGGGGGTCGCACAATATATATATATACGTAATTTTTTAGGCAGAATGCTGAATTTTCATTCAAGAATCTTCTGAAAATTAATAAGCACAGGAGACAGTGGGGGGGTTCTTCTGAGGTGCTAATTTTCTACCGTCGTTTATAATGACTGCCCGGGCCACTAGTATAGCCTATATAGAAGAACTAAGGATGACAGCACGACAAAGGATCGATGAAGAAAATTAAGAAGCAAATAAGAGAAGAGGAGATTCCGCACCGGCCTAGAGGCATTAGGCAAACGTATAGATTATTGCGTGAATTTTTCACGTACGGGTCCACTAGTTTAAATATACATATAGGTAGTCAACAGCGGGAGGCTTCCACGGAGATGGCTGCGTTCAAGGCAAGGTATAACCATTTTTATCTTAAACAGCGGGGACCTGTACACCAGCTCTTCCCACTTCACGTGAACCCCTTCGTATAGGCTGGGCAGAAATTACGATCGGATTCAACAAATCAACTGAGATACATAAAACAAAGAAACTTACCGATATCTCGTGGATCAAAGATACTACTCTTAAGTAACACAGGTGTCCTTGGCAACGAGATGGGTTTCACTGATAAAAGAGTAACAGCTAACTTCAGTACACCAGAGTACAATATGACACATTACAACGAAGCATCACGAAAATATGTTGCACCAGTCAATAGCTTTAAGAATTCATGAACACAGCGCTAAAACTTCTGAAGAGTTACGGTCATCATGAGGCCTATTGTCATCCATAAACAGCGCCGTGCAGAGGCACAACCGCACATCATCAGCAAGAAAGAAGCAGCGCTAGACATTGTAGGAACAAAATAATAAAGCACCATTAAACTATGAATAAAGTACGTAACACTGGCAGGAAGGGCTGCCCCTAAGATGAGCATTGAAGGGTTTGATTTCAGGTATAACTAACTGTAGGATCACAAGCAAAACTTCTGAAGCTGCTGCGTCTGTCCTATAAGAAGACGTGGCCTTAACAGCAGCTGCAGCATAAGCCGTAGAGATTACTTAGCACATAAATATTATTACTTACCAATGGAAACACACGTTACTGCTCATATTTCATTTATGCAGTAACTAGCAAGAACTTGGGCACCTCTGGCCTTTCTAAGGCCATTGAGAGGTCGCAGTGAACGCAGCAAATTCCTGCCTAAAATTAGCATTTTACTCAATAGTTGAAGCCTCCTTACTCCATAACAATTTTGTGCTCGAACATTGGTAAGGCTGGAAATAATAGGGGTAGACCCAAGTGATGCACGAAGCAACTTCCTAACGATTGAAACGCTGCCAAGAACCACTCAAAAGATCCTTCCCGGCAGACTTGAAAGCCTGCTGATCGGCACGGCCGAACACAGAGCCGACAATGGGGACCAGGGCATAAACACTGCCTGAACTAATGGGTTTGTTAACCGCAGAGATGACGTGCACTCATACCGAGGACTGTGCCAGCGCCAAATCAGCCCTCAGAAAGTATCAAAACAATATGGAGAGTTTTCTAGACAGCTATCTTTTTTGTCGATAAGCTGTTCATTAACTAAATAAACATATGACCTATTGTACCCTGATTAGCTCGCGACGGAGCCACTCGCACACTGTCACTAGTAGAGCAAAGAGGCAACAAGCATGAGAGGCAAAATTCTTAACCCCAGGACGAATTAACCAGTATAGCTACACCGCCCGGCATATTTCTATTAATTACTTGAAAAACTGCATAAATCATTTCGTTAAAAGGGGTGAAACTATGAAACAGGGATCCAATAAAATACTTCCGAGGCGTACTTTAACCAAAACAAAAAGATAACGTTCGATTCAACTTCAGGCATTTGAAGCGCGATTCAGAAACTCTTAAGTGTTGTAGCACAGATAAAATCTACACAGCACAAAACAGCAAAACACTGTATGAAAACAAAAACCGTTCACGCGTAAAGAATATTTATACACTAATCACATTCTCGTATTGCGATGCACAAAGGAATGTTTCTGCCTCAATACCTCACCAGTGGACAGATCCAACACATTAGTTTGCTTGCTTCGAGTGTTTCAAGAAGAACAAAGCGTAGAGCAAGTGTCAAGTCTCCTCAGCACTCACAAACTGAACAGCCAGATTCAGGCCACCACTTTGTGCTTATGCACCAACAATGTCTTCAAACTCCTGCTTTACTAGAAACATATGCACTGCCACAAGACAAAAAAAAAAAAAAACTCAAGTACTTCATCATTCTTATTATAGAGTTATGGTTACTCATCAAGAGTTTAGGTTCTATACACACGTCCATGGGGGAAACATAACTCAGCATGTCAACGACCTAAAAAAAAAATCTGCAACATCAATAATCTATCACTTCATTTTAAAGCACGTCAGTTAACAATGTCTTTCTCAGTAGACACAGTTCACCTCGACCCTCGGCAGCCTGGGCTGAAGACACACGTCACCTGCTGCCCGGCACACTGGCTAATTTCATCGGCTAATCTCCAAGGTGTACTTGGCGTGAGCGATAGCAGCGAGTTCCTTGCAGAATTCTTCCAGCACAATCATGGCCTCAAACTGACGCGCCTCTTCGTCTCTTCTGAAAACGTAGCAAACGCATTAAGAAAATCACACTTGCTATGAGCCATACTATATTTATAACAAAAAACTATCATATATTACATAAAAATACAACTATATAAATTATCTTAAAATATGCATCGTGACTTCAGAAAATGTCTCCTTGACCGTGATACTGGTGCGCTGTAGACTCTTTAATGAGTAAAAACAACTCCATGACAATGATATACACCTTAACATTAGTGGAAAAGTTTAATATGCATAAAAACAAATCTCATAGGTAGCTACCATAAAATGCTCCGCAACTTTAGCAAAAATTTTTTAATAATAGAAACAAAACCAAATATCAAAACACAGTTGAAAACCTCTTGGAATCTTAGATGAGCGTCGTGCAGGCAGCGACAGTTA
Source organism: Parhyale hawaiensis (assembly GCA_001587735.2). Taxonomy (NCBI): domain Eukaryota; kingdom Metazoa; phylum Arthropoda; class Malacostraca; order Amphipoda; family Hyalidae; genus Parhyale; species Parhyale hawaiensis. The sequence goes on from LQNS02000303.1 coordinate 17,606,199, forward strand.
CAAAGGTAAAACAAAAGCAGACGTTCGCCCAAATTGTGGAGGCGACACTACGTAGGATCCCTAGACACGACACGGGATCAATATGAGGAAAGAGAAGGACCTGTAGATCCGTAGGTGAAGAAAATCCGGGACAGAGACCGAAATACTGCAGAAGGGAAATTTAGAAAAGAAGAGACAGGCATCACAATAAGCACTAAAGGAAGATGTTCTGAAGGTTTACGTAAGGCCCAAAGAATTTAGGGGTCCCTTTATGGCGGAGGGGGGAGGGGGGGAGAGGAGGTGGAGCTCCACTTAACAGAGCATAAGCAAACTTGAACTCGATAAACCATCCTAAGCCCCTTACGGCAATGACACACGCTAGTCAAAAGAACGAGTACGAGTATCGTCATCTTTTCGACCGAACGTTATGTTGAACTCTTGTAAACACAGCTTTGAAACTGCCAAGAAACGGCGTACAACTGTTTACGGTCAGTTCGGTTCCCTCCGCAAGTGCCGTTAGTTAACCTTCGGACATATCATATCTGGAGGAATTCATAACTCAAAATTCTTTGCAAGTGTGTGCTATTTAAATGGGCGCATCTACGCATTCGGCCGAAAGGATGACGATACTCGTTCTTTTGACTAGCGTGTGTCATCGCCATTAGGAAGAACGAGTCAAAACAATTCAGTTCTGTGGAGCTTATAACATCAGCGGGTCATGAAATTGCTTTAAAAACATTACGAGTTCAGTTGTTGAGGCAATGATCGCTACATCACCTCACATTACGGATGAGGCCTACAGAGGCGTAGAATAGTTTAGCTGCGGTGGCTAATGGTTATCACCACCGCTGCTGTCATGAATGTCACATGACGGGTCGATATCTAACGGTGACACACAATCCTGACACGCTGTATACGACTAACTACATCGTAAGTTAGAACGCGCCTCGAAACGATCGGAACATGACGCAAGAAAACCAAACATACAAACATTTGTAAACAATAAAGTAAGAAAGAAGCAAATACCAGTTAATAAAATGAAAAAGATCAATTAAACACGAGGAAATGTCTTAACGGCAAAACAGCTTCAGCAGAGAATATACGCCAGTAGGTACTACTAACTGTCGCGGGCAGCGTCCCTAGCACGGTAGAGGTTAACTCAATAAAGCTTAATGAAAATCATTACTTCTTCTAAGAAACACTACTCATAATGTCTCAACGATTAAAAAGTGTTGGTTCATTTGCTGAGGAGAGGTAGTTTTATCTCACGAGGAGTATTGCCTGCAAAAAGAATAGCAGAACTCTTTTTCACTAAGCTTAGGACATTTCTGCACGTAACAAGCGATTGCGTTGATTGGAGTAGATACACAATGATGTGAACAATCTGAGCGCTGCTGTTGGCTCATAGTAACGTCACGTTAGCAACACCGAGTTAGCATGACTGGCCTTTCAATATCTACCTCCTTTAGCTCTGTATCATATAGCCTATGGTATCCTGCTGAGGTCAACGACAGAACCCCACGCCACAGCAAACTTACAGCAGGTCCCAGGAGTCTGCAGAGCCAAGGAGCTGGTGCCTCGCGAGCTGCAGCTGCTGCTGGTAGCGAGGTTCCCGCAGCAACGAGGAAGAGAGCGTCTGCAGGACGGACTGCAGCACAGTGAAGAGCGTCCGCACGCCGCTGGCAAGAGGCAAGGACGGATTGAGCAGGAACTCGTGTAGATGAGGGTGCGGCAACAGCGCCAGGTTGGCAATAACTGAGGTCACTTGAAGGTTTATATCATAGTTCTGAAACATAAATAGAGACAGCGACAGTAAGAATAATAATAATAAGTGGTTAGGTGGTGCAGCTATAGATAAGAGGTTTATGGGAAAATTTTGGTCTTTCAAATAGAAGAAAACCAAAATGTTCAGCAAAATTAGCAAGCTTGTAGCTTGTTAAATGTGTATGTAAGACGTATGAAGATGAAAATTATGGATCTGTATGCGTACTCCTACATGCAAGCAGTCATGAAATAACTAGCACCAGGCAGGTAGGTACCTGTTTTGGTAACTTTTCCAGAAGGTCGAGCAGGATGTCTAAGAAAGGTCCTGGCGTAAATACACCAGAGCCATCTTGCAGTCCACCATCTGGTGACTTCGGGGGAAAGTCGCCTGGAGCAGCGGCTTCCCGCCCCCAGTGGTGCAGGGCGGAGCCCCGGGCGGCGTCCCTGCACTGTCTCAGGGCGTCCTGACGGTAGCTCTCAAAGTCGTCTGAGCCGCTGGAGCGCAGCTCCTCGGGCACCAGCGTCAGGAACTGCTTCACTATTCTGTTGATGTTGCTGGGGGCGAAGGTCCGACTGATGGGGGCACTGCTGGGACTGGGCAGCGTATCGTCACTGTCGTGTTGCTTGGCCCGTTCGTCTTCTTCGTCCGACCAGCAGTTTTGCTGGTCCTCTGCGCGGAAGGCATCGAAATATCTGCGCTGCTGCAGCCAGGGGCTCACCAGCAGTGATGCGGCGCCCCCACGACTACGCTGCAGTGCCGTCTGCAGCAACCGCAGAGTCTGCACCTGATGCATGTGGGACTTGCTGAGCAGTAGCAGCAGATGCAGCACAGACTCTGGGGTGTCATCTGAACACAACCATCGGACGACGCACATCACCAGCGCGTGGGAAGAGAGCGCGTGCAAGAGGCGGGTCACCAAAGCCAAAGTGGACCGTACCTCCTCCATGTCCTGCGAACTGAGCCCTCCTCGCAGCTCTCCCTCCAGCACTGTCTCGGTGATGCACACGCACAAGCTGTTCCGCAACTCTCGCTCCCCAGTGATGACAACCTGCACACATAAAGAATGCTTGCCTTATTGTGAGCAGTTGGACTAATGCAGAGATGGCAAATGCTTGCAGCGTACCTGAGGTTTCTCAGTTCAGAGGTTTGTCCATCATGCGCATTCGCTCATAAGATCACGAAAACGTATATAAACAGTACAGTACTACCTGCACAATACCCAAACCAACAAATGTTGTTTTGCAAAAGACACACATAGGGTCTATTCGCGAAACTTAGCAGAATAGTGAAGAGTCTAAACCAGCTTTCAACTTTGGAAAAAAGTCCTTCAGGGAGCTTAGCTACATAAATCATGTACCGTAACTCGCAGTCTACTGTAAAAGTTTGAAGCTAGAAAAATGTATTTTTTTAATGGTAGCCTATATAGAGAACACTAACCTTATCTAGATAGGTCAACCACTGGAACATTTTTATCAGCTCTCTTCGACCCGGAAAATCTTCGTCAGTTTCATCAGTGTTGCCGTCAGATTCTCCATCACTCTCACTATGGCCTGCTTTTTGTCTATCATCTATGGGCATAACAAAATCCTCCAGAATGATGGGATCCAGCTTGGCAGGCACTGCAGCGATAGACTCTGCTAGTCTGGAGGCGATGTAGTTCGGCAGGAGGGTGTGGTGGGCGAGCGTTTTGCAGCAGACGGACTCCCTGACGCCGCACAGCAGCAGCAGACACTCGTGAGCGCTGGCCCTGATGTGGGTGTCGGCTGAAGAGCAGAGGTTCAGAAGAGCGTCCACTAAGGGGAAGCTGGACTGCGTGTAGCGGCAGCCGCTGGTTAGCGTCCACGCGCTGCCTGACGACACCATAGAAAAGGAGGACAACGACGAGCGTCTGCTGGAGCTGCGCGAAGAATGTCCCGAGCGGTCCGCTGCTGCACAAGCAACAGGTGTTGGCTGACTGCCCGAAGAAGTACCTGGGGGTTGAGAGGCCGCTGAGGAAATTGCATCAGGTGGCTGCGACGTTCTCGACTTGGCACCATCAAGCACTGGTTGGTCTGATTTGGAAGTGTCGGGTGGCTGTGACTGAGTAGGTAATGGTTGAGAAGGGCCTGTAGCAGCACTGGAGGTCGTTGCAGGCACAGCAGTATCACCGCTGTACAGTGGAGGCTGAGCAGCAGTGGGGGTGTGAGCAGGAGACTGCTGCTCTAAGTAGGAGCGAGAGCGCTGGGAGGAGCAAGAGGAGCTGGATGCCTCAGACTTGCGCTCGTCAGCAGACATCAAGCCAGGCTGTTGTACCAAGCAAACAGGCGAATAAGTTATGGAGAAATCCAGGCTACACTGCCACTCAAATGTAACGAAAATTTAAAAATAAAGTCACAATCTCTCACAAGTAGGTAGTTACATTTAGTCTATAACTATATATATATGCCAAATTATAAGGAAAAGCTTCTCTATAAGCATCAAACGTCCTGAAATGACGTTACATAGGTACACTACACCAAAAATACCGTACACAAAAACGAAAACTCACAGTTCGCACCATGAAACACTCTTATTTACCAAAGAGCAATGTCAACAACCCATTATATTTTAGTGAATTTTCCCCGCATCGTACCGTTACAGCAATATGTTAATTGGCAAGTTTGTTCAAGCCTCCCCAACACAACGCAGGGATTCAGAAGAGGAAAAGAGAAGAGACGTGTACATGTGTAAACAGGGAACCCACACACAGCGACCGTACGAGCGAATACTAATTTTTCCTCTGAAATCCCCATATACTTACAGACATTGGCTCAAATCAGGGTTGGAGAATCGGACTCTGAAATTTTGGGGGACCAGCACTTTGAGTCGGACATCTGCTCGTCCCAAGGGGCTTGAGTCGGACATATGCTCGTCCCAAGGGGCCAGCGCCAATGTCTGTTAGCAACTGACTATAGGCCTACTTGGCCAAAAACAAGAATTGGAGACAAAGCCAGTAGTGCTGAGAAGTAGTTGAATATTTTGGGGTCTTAAGTCGTTGGAGACACGGACTGGACACAAGAGTAAAACTGAGTCCATCTCCCCCTACCCTCTGACTAAAATACAAAGGAAAGGAATGTAGAACACTGGTCGCTCACCTGGATGTACATTAGCACAAGACTGTTGTCTTGTCGTATTTTCTCACACAGAGCAGCAAGGAATTCCATTTCTTCAGCCTCGTAAGGCGATGCCGTCATGGCGCAGCTGGCCAGCACCATGCGCTGTGTCAAAATTTAATTAGTGATAACTATAAAAATTTACTGTACGGTATTATTCTATACACGGACCTACTGTAAAGGTAGTGAATCACTAGCTTTATGTAGCTATGCCTGAGGAGATAATTAGATTCACATTCAGTTAGCGTACCTCCAATTCCGTTTGAAACGCATATCTTATCGATATGGTTTTCTTTTAACTTTGCCTTGATTTCAAAAACATGCTGCATAGTACCATCTCCTAATAATCTATAACACCAAACATCCGATTTAGTATATTCTACAAACCTAAACTACTCGAACAACACGTGAATGACACAAGCAAACCAGTAGTCTACCTGTAAGGGTCTATGGATGCGCGTGTGGTGCAACAGTGAGTGGTGGAGATGGTTCAACACGCCTGACAAGAAAACAAAAGCATGCTGGCGGATACCAAGGGGCCTGTCACACCAGGCAAAGGACGACAGAGACGTCAGCACCTTCTCAGTCACCAGGAACTCCAGACAGGGACTCAGTGAGCCCCACGAGTCGTGCTTTTCATCTGCTAGTATCTGAAAATGTTACAATAAGGTTATAGCGTGGTCCCAGTATCAACAGGCAATTCTGCGCACCAGCGCCAACGCCAGCAACAGCCTTAGCCACTGTAGGCAATGATGAAGCCAAAGCAGCTGTTTTCCGATGGTATCTACATGGAAGAAGTGCTGGTCTTCCCTTTGTGAACCGTATTTCATTAGGCAAGTATCTGGAAATCCAAAATTCTGTGAAGAAAGTTACTCTGTGCCATGGGAATTGACTGAGTAAAATTTACACTTATTGCGTCAGTAGGTACCTACCTACCGTATGTACGTGTCTAAAAATTGAAGAACAATATGATCTGGACCACATTTTAAGCTATTACCAGGCTAGCTACAACAGTACGTTACCTTTCATTATACAAATGCACTTTTTTACCTATTTTTCAAGATAAGGGTCAAACATTTAAAATGCTAATAGTAAGTTAGTGCACAGGTATGTTGTAACTATAAAAAGAATTAGAGAAAAATAAAACGGAACCATTTTTCATGTTTCGGCAACATATGCTTATCGCACGGGGTTCAGCTGGTACGACAGATAATGCAGCATCACTCTCTAGTCAACATGGGCAAGAAAAAAAAAAAAGCGGTCTAACAAGGGAAGAAATGAACAAAGTGACCTCGTTATTGGCTTCTGGTAAGACAACACTTGAAGTTTCCAAGGAATTGTAAGGCTTATCTAATTGAAGGTAAAGTCAACCGGAAAACTCCGGATAGAGCCTCTACGAGGAAATTTACTGCTCGGGATATGTGACATTTGACGGTTTCTATCGCTAGAAAACAACTTTCTACAAGTAAGGCGATATTTGAAGACGCTAGAGCCCCTACTAATTAGAAAGACAAGATGTGAGGTTCTGCAAAAGCTAGAGAAAGTGAAAAAGGCAATTAAACGACCACCTCTAACAAAATCTCATAAAGAAAATAGGGTCAAATGGGCTGAAGAGAACATGAAACTGATTTCTCCAATGTCATATTTCCTGACGAATGCAGAGCCACTCTTGATGGTCCAGATGGACGGGCGTCTGGATGGGTCCTCCATGACCGACCTCAACAGACACGGCTTAAGCGTCAACAAGGTGGTGGAGATATGATGTTTTGGGCCGGGATAGTAGGTGACACCCTCATTGGTCCATTTGAAGTGGCAGAAGGAGTTAAACTGAATGCCAAAGGTACTGCCAGTTTCTTGAAGCCAACTTGATTCCATAGCTTAATGACCAGACTATCGCACGCAGATTCAAATTGGTATTTCAGCATGATACCGCTCCCACACACCAAGCACGGTACACTGCTAATTGGCTTGCGGATGGAGGATTGAAATCAAAAAGGATTAGCCTATGACCTGGCCAGCGAAGAGCCCCAATTTTAATCCCATTGAGAACCTCTGGGCAATGATCAAAATGAAGGTCTATGAAGGTGGTCAGCAGTTTTCAAGCAAAGTAAGCCTGTGGAATGCAGTACAAACAGCTGCAGATTCTATTCCACAATCTAAAACATCAAGCCTGACAAAGTCTGTTGATAATTGCCTTATAAAAATCGTGAAAAATGGAGGTTGCCATGTTCAAAATGAACTTGTTTAGTTTACCACAGCTGAATTGAATTGTTTTGGTTATAATTTCTTTGTTTTGGACGTTTAATAAAAATATTCCTGTTCACTTGTATTTATTTCCGCTTTATGACATTTTTATTAACTTGTTGCCTAATCTGAGGTAACAGCAAAAAACTCGTAAATTGTATGATAAGCTTAGATAATGGCTCAATATTCATTTTACAAGTGCTGTTTATATTTGCAACATAGCCATACATTTAGTTAATATTAATAACTAGTCTACTGCAAAGTTACACACTTATCTTGAAAAGTACAGTAAAAAAATTGTATTTGCATAATCAAAGGTAACACACAGTAGTTTGAGCATCCCTAGGCATCTAAAGCATTTGCTGTAATCCAAATGTTTACAGAAAGGAAAGGCCAGTATTAGACAATAACTTCACCAAAAAAGGTGCTGACATATGGCAACAGTAAACAAGGAAAGAAAAGGAAATTAGCAAAAAAATAAGTAGCAGTATGAAAAATGAAAGAACCAAAATAGGGGGTATGACAGGAAAAATGCCACAACGTCCTTAATATAGCTACCTATATAGTTATGCTAACTTAGTCTCCTAAAGACAGGGATATATCCACAAAGATAACACTGCATTAAAAACATACGTAACACAGGGCTGAAATCCTAGAATGTTCACTGCCAGCTTATTTTTACCATTTTATTTCATTTAGCTATTCCATCATTCTCGACCAAAAATTATTATTATAACACTTTGTTTAACCTCCGTAGTTCTCGACCAAAAATTCGAAGCAATACCCAAGTAAATATAGTGTTAGCAACAAGGCCAGCTTTACTCCCATTTGATAGCACACTGCTTACAACTGCACCAACGTTTGATACAGAGTGTCCGCCCATTGTCAAACAGTGGCAATGAAATCGTCATTTAGTCATACCAATTTTATGCCCTATCTGCTGTGGTTTCCGCGAACTCACTCTGAGCATGTTGGACAAGTGTCGAGGAGCATGTGTCTCCTCTACAGCGGGCACTTGGGAAGTTCTGGGAGGAGATGCCTCTACTCCCGAACTGCCGTTGCACATGGGCCCATCACCACACGGCTCAGCAGGAGGAACAGTAGCTGCTGAGCTCGTGGCCGTCACCAGCTCCGCGTCTGTGTCACCCGCTGGTTCACTGTGTACTGTGAGCTCTAGGGCGTCACCAAACACATTAGGTCCTTGGTACCGAGAGCAAGCACCAGCCACCTGACTCCAATGATATTTGAGGTCTTCAACTCGAGCGCACGGTGGAGCAATCTATAACAGACATACACATAGTTTATCTACCGTATCTGCATCTGGCTATGTTAATTTGCTACTAAGGCATTCTGCCTGTAAAAAAATAGGTATAACAAAGATCATACACAGAAAATAAACGGCCTAGAATGAATAGCGTCATGGTGTATTTCACAGCTTCAATAGACACCTACTGTACAAGCTTCCACAGTAGCTAATCAAAGTTTTTGACGAGTACCTAGCTATGAGGATGTAGCACAGCAGTGGAATTGATGTTACTGTGCATTAGGCCTATACATATTCAATTCAATTCCATATGAGCAAATTTTTGTTCTCATGAAGAATAGATAGGTAGATACCATATCCTTGTAAAGTTACAATACAATAAACGACTAGGCTACAGTAGCGATCTTATATACCGGTTATATATATGATCACTGTGAAGAGAAGTACCCCATAGCTAGCTAGATAAAAGATAGGTACTGACTGAGCATAAGACCTTTAGACTAGGTTAGTAGCAGCAAAGCACATAGGAAACATTCAAAGTTTTGTAAAGAAGTTACAGCTAATGAAGTCAATATACCGTAGCACTAAATTTACCAAAAATATTTACCATATACTGTAGATACCTAGGATACATACAGTACCTATTTATTAGAAAGAGCAATTAGTTCATGCCCTGGTCAGTTAAAGCTTAGAATTTATTGCTGGCATTGGCTTCCAGTCGTATTGGACTGCAGGCGTTTTAAGCTGTTCATGGCATTTTACTGGATTTCCTTTTGCAGCATTTCATGCTTCCTGATGTTGCTAAGTGCTTCATTTGGGTTGTAGCACGAGCGTGAAGTTTTAATAATAATAACATCTACTTACTACATCAGCTGCGGCCTGCAGTGCAGACCCCAGTCTGGACAGCATTGTGGCAGGTGTCACTCTAGGTAATACAGGTCAGCAAATGAGGGGGCAGCCATCAGATGCATCCATAGGGCAAGGAACTGACATCAAATCTTGAACTGAAATCACTCTTGACTAACACCATAAAATATTCAGAGAAAGATGAGTGCCTGAAAAAAAGAGATAAATACTGTACTTTACTTACAAGCTTAGTGACATATATTAATGTTCTGAGACTGCTAATAACTTATAACCAGTGTCATGGCATGCATTTCACTATTTTAATATTCTACTGTTCTTCATGGCTGTAGGAGTTGGAGTCAGGGTTGTGGAGTTGGATGATTCAAAACTTCAAGTTCTGACTCAGACTCCTGGCCCTCCAGAATTTTTTACTCCAACTCCGACTCATGATTTTCTGACTCTGACTCCTTGGTCCAACAAGTAGCTAATAGATATTTGATGTAAACATTGAACATGTCCCAATAATTTATGCTTGTAATAAGCCAAGGGTGCCAGAAAATGCCCTTTATCTCAGCATAAGGGAACTTCACAACATTAGGACTTAGCCCAGCAGTTCCTTCTGCCCTTTACCATTGAGTCAACTTATACGAGTGGGATTCTTATAAAAACATAAAATTTTCATCAGTTTGATTGTTGCTATAGCCTAATTGTTTCAAAATGTATAAAGAGGATTGATTATTAAAGCTTTACCTATCTTCCATATTGTCTGTCAGCCGCCGCACGGCACATCAGCCGGACAGCGCCACGCCCGGCTGAGCGACGGTCCGCCAAGCCGGTCGCTCAGCCAGGCTGCAGCCACCGCCAGTTAGCCGACTGGCGGTTACCATAAACGGGGTGACTTCGACAAAAACAGGTAAAAAGGAACTTACTGCAGTGACAGGTAAAGTATCAAACGTTAGAAGCAAACTTCTACAGTGTAATAAAGGTTGGTATCTCTGTAGTATATCACTAAGCCCACATTCAAACTTGGCTAACAAAAACACACAAAGGAATACGTTTTGTTTGTTGGGATAGCTATTTTTGTTTGTTTTGTTAACAAAACGTATTCCTTTCTGCATTTATGCAAGTCGAATTTGAGTCTTGGCCTCGAGATATACTACAGACATAGGTACCGAACTTTATTACACTGTTAAAGTTTCATTCTAACTTTTGATACTGCAGTAAGTTCCTCTTCCCTGATTTTGCCCAAAGTCACCCCTGCATCCTAAGTCACCCCGTTTTACGATACCTCGGAAGTTGCACTGGTCCAGCTCACTATTCCCACGCAACCGTCTCGTCGTGACGGGGTGATGGGAGGACTTCACGGTGTCAACTTCCCTTATGGTGAGAAAAAGGGCGTGTTTCGGCGCCCTTGGCTTGTCACAAGCATATTTTTTCCCCTCCAGGTCACTTGACCCCATTAGAACTTATTATTTTAAGGCCTGAATGGGGAACCATTTGGCTGTGGAAGTGACCAGAAATCAGACTGTAAAGCCAGAAACTAATTATTTCAAGTCCCAGCCTGTTAAATACAACTCAGTCGTCCAATTTAGGGCGCATGCATTAAGATAGTAGCTACTTGTATAAGAGGAAGTAGGAATCAGTATTGACTTCCTACCATCAAGTGACACATGACGGGTGGACCTGAGGGCCTGGGTCGGAAGGGAGGTTTCTGGGTCGCAAGGCCCGAGTAATGCTTTCGGAGATGCCAGAACTTAGTCTATCAGGCCTAAATATGGACCGTATGCAGCGCTCGCAATTCAGGGACTAGTCGTCCAGCAGAACTAGGTGAGTAAGTAGTGAGGGCTAGCTTACACAGCCCTATTGTACGTTGGCACACCAGGTGGTGCATATGTTCCGGGTTAGGTGTAACAGAATCATGGTTTGGAGGAATCAATGTCCAGGGTGGTGGTAACCACAGGTTAACTTCTGCTAGGTATGGGTCTTACCACCAGGGCGTAACACGCAAGGTGAAAGGAGCCTGACAGCAATACCACAGGCGGCGTAGCCTAGTATTCGTAGGCGGGAGGGAGGTTTAGAGCTTGCACTCCACAAAAACGTCCAGAGAGGCACTACGAATGTTACGGTGGTTCCGTGGTTTGGATTTGGGACCGTCGTACTAGATCAGTTCTCGTTATAAGAGCTAAGTGGGGGTGTTTGTCCTATTACTCAGTGAGGTACTGAGGCTAGGGGCTAACCAACGGCCTGCTAAGCACACAGGTCTGTAGAGACCCTTAGTACCTACCTGAGTGATGCAGCAAAGGAGTGCTTCGAGTAGGTTGTGGGGCTGGTGGCCCAACTATGTCAGGTCAGTGTCAGAGATAGGTATGTCTTTGCGATTCAAAGGGTGTACGTTGTCCTTATCGCGTTAGCAATGCAGATTCCCGCCCTAAAAAGGTCTGAGACGGTGGGTCGCAGCCTAGGGCGAGCCTGAACACAGAGTTCATATGTACATTTGGACTGTCCTTGTCGGGACTGACATTGAGTTTCGCCTGAGGCGCTGGGTGAAATTTCAGTCGCAGCCGATACGGCCATACTAACACAAGTCTTCAAGAGTCGTGCTCTGAACAGATCAGATTGACTGGTGCGGTGGTGCTAGTCATAGTGCTTTCACCGGGACAGTTGCTGAACAATGATGAAATGGGTAGTGCCAGAGCAGCGTTAAACGTTTTCGCATTCTGAGGCGGGCGCTCCAACCTGGGATAAATTCCAGCAAAGCGGGACGGCCAAGTTCAGGACAACTTAGGGAGGGAGATATGTCCCGTCAACGTTTGTGTTAGCGCACTCCCTCTTGAGGTGGGACCATTCAGTTTAAAGAGAATACCTTGATCAGGGCCGTTGGGATATTACTGTGGTGTCCGTAAGGCCGGTGCAAGGTACCGAGCTGAGTTTCGTACACATGGTACCAAGCTGGCACGACCCAGGCAAGTAAATACAAACTGTGTGGAGACAGGAGAGTCCGGTTTAGCCGGCTGGAGCTAGTTCAGGGAACTTAGCAAGAAACATAGCGAGAATTTCCAGTGCACATTGTTGAAAACGTGCGGGGTAATAGGAGCAACGGTTATTGCTGTTAGCAATGGGAAGTCGAGAACCGCAGCTCAGCGCAGCTTCCCCAGCGTTGTGGAGAAAAACAAATCCAGCGCTCGAGAACAAGATCAAGGCACTGTAAAACTTTCGTATGCTCGATGCTTTAACATCATTAACTAAGGTGCAGCCTTTCGGGTGCTGCAATAGTGGTCAGCGTCGTAGGTATGGCCGACGCAAGTTCAGATCACCTGAAGGACTTGATGGAGCTCAGAGCAACCAGCTCAGGATATTGTCCGTATGATGCTCGTACGCTCCTTACTTACATAAGTATGCTTCACGCTGAGACATGAATATCCGCGTCATAGTCATAGGTGAAACAAGTTTTGGCAGCGCAGCAGGCCCGGCTTTGCGAGGTGAGACAAGCTCAGGGCCCTGTTGAAGGTACCTAATGATTTCTTCTCTTCGAGGCATACATGAGCAAGCTCGGGACTGAGGTGTGACCTTTCAGATACTGAATTATTGGTCTGACTCATTGGTAGGTGACAGTTTGGTAGTAAATATAGGAAGACAAGATATAGGTTGTCGTATGAAAGTGTTACAACGTTCGGTCGTTGTTGAGTTGCTTGTTGCATGACTTCAGAATGTTATATTCCGGATGTTTTGTGTGTGCATTTACAAAGTATTATTTATTACATATTTTTTCTGTTGTTTTACATTGGTTTTTGCTGGATTTGGTTTCCGTTGGTATCCGGTGCCGTAATA
>LQNS02000303.1:17625192-17636720 GCA_001587735.2 Parhyale hawaiensis
TTAGTTTAGAAGTTGAGTCGAACTCAAATGAAGTCTATTAGAACAATCTTGGCCAGGTGCACCATGTCTGGCAGGAAATAAGACGCGAGCATTTCCAACTCCACACGGCTCGGTCGACCGATCCCGAGAGGCAATTGCACTAGCTGCAGTGCCGGAAGATTTCCTACATCTTGGACAGCATAACAAAGTGGAAGCCCAGGCCACACCCCGGGAACGTAATTCCCCATTTTGCACTATCGTGGGCATCAGCCTTATCAAGTAACTCGCAGGTCATGACTCTGGACATGATTATCTTGGTAGTAAATGAGACGAAATACAGCAAAGTTTTATTTTAAAAATCGTATCACAAATGCCACGACACTATATTCACGCACGTCCACGATTAGTGCCACTTCGTATTATTAAAAACTAGCATTAAAAACAGAATGCAAATGTGTCGAGCAAATTGCCATAAAAGAATGAACGCTGATGACTGCATAACTTTATGTAAAAAGTAAGTCCCACTTTCTAATACAGAAGTTACACATATGGCTAGTAAAGTTTCCTCCGCAGTCTGGACTTGCGACACAGTAGTACAAAGCCATATATACCTTACGGAGGAAGCTCGCCACTGCTATCTGAGCAGTTGTACGTAACACCGAACTACACAGCAGAGACATCTGACACGGAAACAGGCCTCTCAGATTTTTGCTGCAGAGAGCTGACTGGAAACCAAAGTTTATAAAACAAAGCACTGAAAATTAGCATCATTATTAGTATTTTTCCAGTTTACGCCTCCCTTCCACAGCGTAAACTGCGATCCAAAAAGAAAAAAAGGAAGAAAAGAGAGACATATAGAATGTCGAGAAGAACTTAGAATTTTTGCACGCGCATGGGAACAGCAAGTCGGGAAAGAACAGGAGACAGCATCATCTGTATCAACATATTGGAAGACAGCCACGTGGACACGAAAGACAGACGTCTAAAAGACCTAGCTAAGCCATGGCATGGATGGAGTTCCCCTGGTGGCACTGCTCCCCAGAACATAGCATGGACAAGCCTAACTAAGCCAAATGGCAAATAACCCACTTTTCACCCCCTGTGCAAATGAATCAAATATGCTAGTAATGTACAGCCCGCACCACAGTTAAATTAAGGCGAATCAAGCACTCCCATAGAGGAAACTATAAAAGGTATAATCTTGGGAGGAACTATCGAAGACTGTGAAACATGGAATTGAAATAATAGCTGGAATGTCACTAAGGAGTACGGAAGCCCAAATGAGTTCATAGTTCACTATTCCACGAGTGAACAATTCAGTGCTTGATATGTGCCCGGTAGATGATCCCTTAGCTAATTACACATGTAGTGCAGTAATAGTAATTCAAGCAATGAGGTTAGTCTGTCGTTCTGTTCTCATAAAAATTTATCTTTGAAGCGGTAACAACGTAGTATCTCTCCAGCCGACACCAGCTTTTTATTCTTCTAGCGTTCCACATAATGTCAACAAGTCTAAATGCAGCAAGGACAATTGCAGTTCGTGCATCGGTCTCAGTTGTGCACACAATGCAGTAGACACGTGCTGTGTATTGCATGTTCCGGTCAGCCCTTAGATGAGAAAGATCCATACAGCTCAATGTTCACTTCTGTCTACACTTCAAAGCTCATGACTTTAAAGAGGACTTAGGCTGACACACATTTAGGTGTGCTTCGAACGGCACTCAAGGCCAATCTACCGATATCCCACTCTATTCCAGATTTCAAAATTATCCCGTCACATAACATTGCCTGCCCTTTTAACTATTAACATTTAATGTAGAGCGCAAGAACACCACACGGTAAACAGGTGTCTATTTCGAGTGAGAAAAGGCCGTGATATCATTAAATATAATTTGAATGCCTAATACAATAGGAAGACCCATGATAGAGATAGGTAGGTACTTAAATACAAGATTTCGCCCATTCACTCTCTAATCTACAGTATCATGAGTAATAAAGTAATAGGCTATACTTTTAACCATCAAATCACAATAGCCGAAGTTCATACTAAAAGATGTAAGACAAAAAATAAACTCACTCCTCTCAAGAAATGAACACGAGATATTTTCTTCCTCAGCCATATTAAGCAGAGCCTCTAGTCATGTCGCGTCGAGTTACAGACATACAACATAACAAAGTCTGAGACAGACATGAAGCTGAGACGACAGCTGATGCACGCAGTACTTACAGCAACATGAGGGAGGGTGCGCGAGGGTCCCCTACTGCGCCACTAACTTCGCAGTTATCAGTTCAATGTACAGTGTAACAACCTAACGACTCAAATGTAGAGTGGTTCTAGACGATGATGATGATGTTACGGTTTTAAATCGCTTAGCAGTTCGATGTACTGTACAAGTTATTAAATTAAGTATCAATAATTCTAAGAAAGGCGGTGGGATGCTACCAGTTGCTTCTCTCGAGCTGGAGCTGACAGGTACGGAGATGAGCGGAGATGATCCCAGCCGAGGGTTCAGCGGAAGAGTCCAGGTCTGTTAAATACGAAGCCACTCTGTCTAGGCATTGCTCTCGCAATACACGTCTGTAAACACAAGTGCAAGGTAATTTAAACACACGCCAGTAATAGCAGCACAAGCAGACTAATACACTAACACAGAAAAACTAGACCTGTGGACAAATACAAAGCATATTATTATAGTGGGTTGGGTTACTAGCGCCGCAGGCATCACGCCCGCCTCGCGCTGAAAACACAGGATCGGGAAATTCTCGGTTTTTGCACTCTGTCACTGGCCGAGCATAGTACTGAGAACATGTACTGTACTTCCTCATCAATCATAAATCTAAGGTCCATCTGGGGTCATAGGCCTAGTCAATTTGACATTTCTGCTACTAGTANGGTCGCGTAGCGACCGCGTTACTCTCCCGTCCATCTCAATAAACCTCCGAATTTACAGTTTTTCGTAGATTTCACATCGCTCCAAGTATCTCTTTATCCTTCCCACATCAAAATTCCCATGAGGGGGTTCGGAAAACTTCTACCATCATCGCATCTATGTCCCCTCCCCGGGGGTGTAGGAAGTATCTCCTTCGGATTTCCGAATAGCTGGGGCATTCTGCAAGGAGATGGCGTACTGTCAGCGGCACCAGACAGTCATCACAATAGGGTTGAGGGCGGCGCTCTATCAAGCATTGATGGGTCAGCCTGGTGTAACCAATGCGCAGGCGGCATAATACCACCTCCAAGCGGCGGTCGCCACACCTGGACGTTGCCCACTCTTGTACTCCCAGTTTTATCACTCGCAACTTATTATTGACGTCATTCCACCGTTGCTGCCACACCGCTCTCATAGATCTCCGATGTAATAGTAATAATCTTGACTTGGTATAGCTGGGTTTACCCCCTCTCCTGGGGCTCCTGCCACCTCCCTAGCTTCGCTGTCAGCCCTCTCGTTTCCGGCTACTCCCACATGACCGGGAACCCCCAGCTGCTTCGCCCCTTCAGTTAGGGTCGTCAGCCTTCTGAGGATATCGCACACCACAGGGTGGTTGCATAAAGACACGGAGAAAGATAGCTACTAACAAGAGGACCGACTCGGATATTATTAAAAAAAATGGTGGCATCATTTTTGACAATAATGATATGGACGAAAGCAAGGAGATATTAACATGATCAGTAAGAAACTGCAATAAAAAAGTTTTGATTGCAAAAGTATACAGGGAGTATCAGATTACATTACTGAATAGTTTAAGCCTCCCTCTTCACAACTAAGGTGATTAACAGAGGAACATAACAGAGCATATCGACAGAAATGGGGAGCCTATGCACGAAGGTGTTCCCACACAGGATCAACGTGTATAGGAACAGCAAGTCGGGAAAGAAGAGGAGAAACAGATGAAAGTAAAATCATCAAGAGTATGAAAGTGGAAGGAAGAAAAGTGGGCGCGAAAGACAGACATCCCGAGGGCCTAGTTAATGGCTAAGGTAGCCTACACCATCCCCCTGGGGGCTCCCCATAACATAGGATGGGCTATCAGAAAAGAACACGAGGATGTGAACAATCTGCCCAACATGCATACTGCAGCTCGGCTGAGGTCATAGTAGATAACATATGCTCGACAGCGCCGAATCAACAGTAGCCATTAACACTGGTGTGTTTTACATGCTCTTTTAATAAAGAATCACATTTTTGTCGAAAACTAGAGACAACTACAACGCCTTGTGGCGTAAGACCATCAATCGCAGTAGGGGGAAAATTCAACGAAGTATTTTTAATGAACGAGTTTGAGCGCACAGCCCCAATCTTTGGGCCGGGAGGTTCAAAACATCGTTACGTGAACGTAGCGCGCAGCTGTTGCCGTAACACCGCTTACGTGCATCTTAGAAGTTGTGAGCAAATGCCTAAAATATTTAGAACGTTCACTTAACTGGATTTGATTTTAAATATGCTCCTAACTATAAAAGTTGGTCGGAGCAGTCGTAAATGTCACTAAGTTAACAGCTGTTCAACTAAAATGCTAATACAAGAATTTATGAAGACAACAATATTGCATAATATTGAGCTTTTAGCTCTATTAGAGTTGGATTACTGATAATAACAATGGGTTCGGTGCACCTACGACCCTCAGCCTACACAGACTAAATGCATCAGTGTATTCGTAGTTACCTCCGCCAAGGAGGTTAAGTTTTTGTCGGGTTTGTCTCTCCGTCTGTCATCAAGATAACTCAAAAAATTATGGAAGAATTTTGACAAAATTCACAGGGATTGTTATGTATGGCAGGGATTGTTATGTATGTTTTAGGATGAACAGACGATTAACTTTTGGTGAAGATCCGTTCATCCGTTTGTTTGTTTGTCTGTCTGTCTCTTTTTTCTAAATGCCGTTACTCAAAAAGTTATGGACGGATTCTTATGAAATTTACACAAGTTATTAGGTATAATACGAAGAATAAATGACAAAATTATTGTGATGATCTCTGTTCGTTCGCTCGTTTGATAGTCACTGTTTCCAATTCTATGCTTGTTAGCACAATAACTCAAAAAATTATGAATGGATTTTTATGAAATTTATAGGAGTTGTTATTAATGTTAAAAGACATGAATGATTAAATTTTGGTGTAGATCGGCTTGTTCGTTTGTATGTTTGACCCATGTTTGTCATAATGTTTGTTAGCAGCATAACTAAAAAAGTTATGAACGGATCTTCACGGAAATTGCATAAACTGTTAATACCATCAGAGGGCACAAAGTATTAAATTTTAGAGTTGGTACAAAGTAAATTATGGTTTTAAAGCCATATTGAATTTTTCGTTACCGTTGCCTCGCTTGGCGGAGGTATGCGCTCTCAGAGTGCTCTAGTTTATAATGTTTCACTCAATGCTTCTTTGTTTCTCTGAAAAATGATCACAGTCTGGCATAAGCTAAAATGAGACTCCACATTATACGTACAAGCCGGGCAACTATCTTCATTTAGTAGCTATTTATAGGAATAATTTTGATCAACGCACTTGCTGTCTTACATGCTTATGATCAAGACCAATAGCCGTTACCTAAATGGCATATTGGGCTGGCTGCAGACGATAGTCGTTTTTCTCCTGTGTTTTCACGAGTTACACAGCGTTCGAATGTGTTGCTGTGCTTGTGTAAACAACAAAAACGAGCACTGCTTTCTGAGACGATATTCACTAAAAAATCAAAAAGACACAAGACACTGCCTTAGTGACACTAGCGAAGCCAGTGCATATGACGGTAAACATTTTATCGACACTCTTGGTTGACCCACAGTTGTGTTTGCAAGGACAGCACGAATATTGAAGAGAAAACATAGGAGAAAAGACTATCGTCTTTAGTGTTACACCATATAAAATGCGCACAGTATTTCAAACTGTAACATGCCTTACTTTTTAGCTCTAAATTTTCATGATGATCATATATTAGATGAAGACTGCGAAACAAGAATATATACCTAAAACTGTGCTACTTCATTAGTTTCTATCAGATTAAAACTGACTACCCACTGGTATTAATCCAGAATATAAGTGTAAATCTTGTCCCTTGTGTTAATTTCAAGAAGGGTACTTCTATGGCGATGTCACACGTTAGTCAAAAGAGAGAGTGTCGTTGATGTGCGCGTTTGGTGGATTTGCGCGATCGATCGATCGCGCTGCGCGTTTGGTGGATGTTGTAGGTATTAGTCCGTAATTTCGGGTAAGTTGGAATATATTCGGGTTTAATGTCGGGTAGGTTAGGGGAGGCAAGGACTGTTTTTCTTTGTTTTCCATATTAAAATTTAAACGATCCACTAAATGCGCAGCGTGATCGATCGATCGCGCAAATCTACCAAACGCGCACAACATCGTCATCTTTTCGTCCGAAAGTTATGTTGAACTCTTCCATCAACAGCTTTGAGATTGCCAACAAATGGTGTAAAAATGTTTACCGTCAGTTCAGCTTACTCCGCAATTGCCGCAAATTAACTTTCGGCCTTATCGTTATATAGATCTGGAGGTAGGCATTTAAAATTCAAAATCGTTTGCAAGTGTGTGCTATTTAAATGGGGACATCAAAATATTCAGACGAAAAGGTGACGATACTCTTTTTTTTTTTTTAAAGCGTGTGGCATCAGCGTTACAAGTTGTAGCATGAAAACTGGCACAATCGGAATGTGAACTGCTCCAGCTGTGATTATTTCCCTCGTAATAAGTTGTAGCCTGTAATTTGGATTCCTTTTTTTTTTCTTGGGTGGAACCAAGTCAGCCATTCCATGTTATTAAATTAAAGAGCAATGAACGACAGATAGCGCCGAAACAAGCGTGCCAACATGAGTTACGCACACACGGACACCAAACAGCTGTTGCCTCAATGTTCACACAGCGCGGGCTCTACCTGCATTTGTAACGAGCTTTCCTATTGGTTGAGCTAGCCTCACAACAATTTTTGAGCATGTACTCGTAAAACCCTTTACGTTCCCGTAAAACTGCTGTGAACATCTCAACCTATGATTAACGTAGAGAAACGCTGACGTAGTCATTTACGTTTAAAATTGAATCGTAACTTTACACTTGCGTCGCAAAGCTTTAAACATCCGGGCCCTGAGCCTCACCCAATCCCTCTTCAATAATAAGATAGGAAAAAATAGAACGCCCCGTGCTCCAGACGATATGCCGCGCTGGAGGTAAATTCGCTCCCGTGCCGGAAAATTCAACGCCGTCATTTTTTATGGCCAGCTAGGTCTGATTTTTTGGCATGGGTCACATCTAGGTCAACGCACCAAACTCCCTACAAAAAATTATGAAGATTACTCAACTCTTCGAATCTATACATATATATATGTAGGTATACTTAAATCTTCAACTGAAACATTATCACCTCTCTCACTTCGTACGCGAGTGATAATAATAAGGGAGTGTTAGCCAAAACACGATATTAGCGCTTGGAAAAGGAGTTTGTTTTCATCAGCCGCCGATTTTGCGTTTTTGTTTATGCATAACTGATAATGTACATGATGCACAGATGCGATGTTGAGTGATGCTGACCTGACAAGTCCACCGCAGTTTTGATACATTATGTATAAAACTAAGATAATGCAACATTACAGAACATTCTCTTGTGCCCATTGTGTATTAAGTTCATCATGCTACCTCAGGTTAGGACTTCTGTCATTTACAAAGGTTTGCAAAGCTGTAATTTTCTAGTGTCTTTTGGCACAAGTGACACCATCCCTTACACATGAGCAAAAAAAAAGCAACGTGCACAAAAAGCTCTCCCATGAAGTGATCGTTGCAGTCATGCAATTATCCCACGATAAGAAGTGACCAACATCTTTGCAACAATGTGAGTAATTACCCCACACCACAAAACTACCGCATTAATTGCAGTACAACTCACACGCTTCACAGAACTATAACATCATCACATTATATTGTTAACACAACACACAGAGCTTAGAGCAGAAGCAACGGCTATTCTGATTTTTTTGTAAATATGTTCCTGCAGCCCTAAAATAGTTGCAAACTCGTAGTGAAAAGCGCGGAATAAATCGACAGTTTTACCTTTGGTACAGAGAATTCTCTTAGTATACTACTCGCGGAAAATCTTCAAACCGATAATGCCTAGCGTCTTTCATTAGTGTTATGCTGAACACAAAGGATCAATGTGCATGGGAAGCGCACGTCAGGAAGAAGAACAAGAACAAAGCATCACCACTAACAATATGGAAATTGACAGAAAATATAAAACGTCCCCAAGGCCTAGCAAAGACTAAAAGAGCTATGTATGCACTGAGACGCTACTCCCCATAACATAGGATGGGCGAACTTAACCTAAACCTATGGCTCATGCTATGCTTCTGATGAGGAGCGTAATTCATGGCAGAAATTTTGAATGCGATGGGTAATGGAAGTCGCAGTTGGTCCTTATAGGAGCGAGACAAGCAAGTGAGGGGTGCTTTGCTAAGGTCACAACGCACCTGTCAGATAAAGATAAGGTAGCAGGTGGTCCCTCCAGCAGTACATTGATGAGAGAAGACAATACTCGTAGCAGATGGTACGGAGCTCGCTCAGTCTCCCAAACACTTTCACCACTTCTGTACAGGCTGATGGAAAGAGGGCATGAAAAGTTAGATAGAGCAACACAAATAACCGGAGCTATCGAAAACACGCAAAAAACGGAGTACTCAAGCCAAGTAAAACACAAATCATTGATACCAGTTGAACAACTTACCTGTTGCGATAAAACATTCTATATTGTTACTTCTTGAGAAGTAAATCCTATGTATCGAGTTAATCCCCTTTGTACCTGAATCATATTTTGCCATGATAGCTATATATTCAACATTTCAGATGCCTGCTTTTCAATAATATTTTGTGTAGCTACAATAAAGTGGGGTAAAAAATGGATAACTCACATTAGGGGTAAAAAACTAGAATTTTTTACTCCAAAAGAGGGCGTCTATTTTTTACCCCTAATGTGAGTTAACCATTTTTTTTACCCCACTTTACTATACCTATCCCATGCAGTGATGTAGATCTGATAGCTATTACGATTGAACCTCATCACTCCAATGCCCAAGGGGATCATTTGTCCACATTTCAAACAGCTTCGGTAGAAAAAGTAAATTTTGCATTGGGACGTACACAAGACAAATGACTCAGTGCGCGGGATACTCACCCATGGTATGTGTGCAGCAACTTGGTGATCGTGACTCCACAGGCCAGCAGGGCCTCTGCCAGCCAGCCTACGTGTTCCACACCCAGCCTCACCGAGTGCACCTCACACACGCGAATGATGTGTTCTAAAAGAGAAAACTAACTGAATTCTCAAGCCTATTATGAACACAGACACGGAAAACGTAATAAAATAATACTTCTAATTTAATTATCCCCGCCTACAGACACCACTACGTCTCTAAAACGAGAAGAAAGAAGGCACAGGTACATACGGGAATAATGGAGTAGGTACCAAGACAGAAAGAAGCAACATGACAACAAAATCAAGGAAGAGCGTAGCGTACAACTGTTACCAATGTAGCCCACAGACCTACTTCTTTGGAGAAAGGCTTTTAATAATCAGTCAACATATCTCTACATTATAATTTTCGAACATGATAAAGCTTCTGCCAGCTTATCGGGATTTGATGGGCTAAGGCTTAAGCCAAAATAGAATAGACTAAAACAGCATCAAGTGCTCGTTAGAACTTACCAAGCGGGAAATACTGCGGGTTGTTGGTATAGTGCCGAGCTAAGGCTTTGAGCTTAGCGGCAAGAGCGTCTATTCGAGAGGGCAGGGGCGAACCTTCCGTACTGCAGAGCTGCTCTTCGATGATGTGCGTCCAGAGAGACTGCCGAGCACAAAATTCACCCATTATAGGCAAGTTGTAAATGGAAGCTCATTATTGCCGTACTAAGGATTAGTACCCACAGGAGCATGCACTGTGATCAAACACAGGAAGGAAGACTTGCAGTATGGCGTGAGAAACGTAAAACCCAAGCACGAGGGTGTTCCTATCCTGGATCAAAACTCATGGGCAGAGCAAGTTGGGAAAGTATCCAGAATGTTGCAATGATATTTTTGCAGTGGTGAACGTAGGCAGAGTACCTCTGTCGGACAGCACTAAGACTCGAGGCATCGGGACGATAGCCGGCAGTCTCTTATTTAGGAGGGTGTTCCGAGTAACCACACTCAACGTTAACAGAGGTACTCTATAGAGTAATTTTTTTTTGGCACTTAGTCAAAATCATGAAGTCCTACTCTGGTACAGGTATAAGCTCAGGACTTAACCAATTCCAAATCCTGAGCCGTTATATGTATAGGTGGTGAGACTTAGTAAAATTTGTAAGTTCCGTACCGTAGGGTGATAAGAGCAGGACTTAGTCAAATTTTTAAAGTTCTTTACCCGACGGGTAGGAGACAGAACTTTCATTTTTCTATTGAGAAGACGTCATAGGCCGGCAGGCCTGAGTCTATATAAGCCCTGGTCTCACTAGGCTCTTCTTTATAATTGCAAGGAAATATCTCCTTAGAACAAAATCACAAAACGCATTGGCTTTGGGCTCTGATAAACTCCAGAGGTACTCGGCCTACGTTCACCACTGCAAAAATATCATTGCAACAATGTGGATATTTGCAGTGGCTCACTCCGGCAGAGTATCTCTGTCAGACAGCACGACTGTGATTCCCTAGAGTGGGAGACCAGTGCTCAAAATAGGCCAAATACATTAACCGAAGTAAACCAGAGCTCAGGGGAACACCATCCAGTTCGAAGGCAAGGGATACCTCCACCTAGTAGATGAGGCTACTCCCTTAAGAACTCCAAAGGTTCCTCCTCTGGCCGTAGAATAGAGGAGACTGAGACCCGCAAAGGTCTCCTTACCCATGAATCACTTGCTTATTGGCGACAAGCACGCTCAACTAGCTTAAAATCCTCAGAAAACTGTGACTTTAGCCTAGCCAACATTAAAAGGCATGCGAACGGGGCGGAGGTTCCCTAAGGAGAGACTATACTATGGGAAAACAAGGAAAACCTGCCTTGCTGATCCACTCTCCCAAACTCCAAAAAAAACAACCCTGCCACGGATTCTTGGCACTCAGGCCTAATCTAGGCTGGTAAAGACGAAGTTATATCTAGATTCAAGGGCCCACATAACCACAAATACCAGGAGGTAAGCTAACCCGAAGACACTGACTAACGGTAGTAGTATCGTAAGGCTCTCCGGGCCCCGTAGTCGCAAGAGTGGCAACTTCTGCGGGACAGTAGCAGACACCAGTCTAGAAGTCTGGTCGGCCTCCACCCTCAACCGGGCTGCACTTGTGCCAAAAGCTGGGCGCAGTGCCCCGTGCAGGCAAGGCGGCAGGCGTGCGCCAGAGCGAGTGCGTTCATGCATACGTATAGCTCGTAGACGTCCACGTCCTTTCTGAAGTTGCCACATACCACTATTCTACAGACCATTCTTTATCGAAATGAGTTTATTTAGATAAAAAGCATACCAGCATACCATAATAAAAGTTATATACTTATATATTGCTGTCGTAAGTGTCGTCACGATAATTAGAGAG
>LQNS02000303.1:17684190-17696470 GCA_001587735.2 Parhyale hawaiensis
AAATAGTGTGACGACTCAACACGTCCTCCTGATCTGGAGTCCCCTCGAGTGCTACCTCGAATCGCGGGTCAAGGTGCTACCGACAGAGGTACTCTGCCGGGAGCGCACCACTGCAAAATGCATGAAATGGTCATTAATTTTGAGATTTACAGATGTACTACGCCATGTCTGCTGCAAGTCAGTACACTTCGAGACTCTCCGGCCAAGTAAAACATTTTATTGGTAGGTATGGCCTACTTGATGGTGAAACAATATTAGAGTTATTACGAGAAGTTGTAGCTAGTATTTTGATGATGTTTATTTTTGAGGCGAACGTCTCTCATTTTCAACTGAACACAAGTAATAATCTCAAGCCACACTTTCCAACCAAAAACACATTTTAAACTGAATGCACCTTCAAAATGCATTTTCAAGTTACTACTGCATACCAAAAAACATATAGACATCAAATGATGAAACTTAAAAAAAAATCACTACTTTCAAACAAAAGAGCTCTAACCGAAGAAGTGGAGGCGAGTGCACTGTCGCCCCAACGGCAGGCGGGCGTGTTGTCAGCAATGGCCCAAATGACGCCATCGACAGCGAGCACAGCCTGGCTCTCGGCCAGTGTGGAGTGGTAGGGGAACTGGTCGCTAGAGACGCTCCACACCACGTCACTCTCGCTCGCCTCGCTGGCACACAGCACTCCACTGCCTGTACGAGGAGGTGCAAGTCTGGACTGTGGTGGCAAGATTGAGCGATGGGCGTGCAAGTAATCATCAACTCGAAGGAAGAATATAAATTCTGCCCCTAATTAGCTCAATATAGCTACAGTAACTTGCTCAACCAATACATGAGAAGAACGGATTGAGATACATACCCAGATGGAGCACATTTAAATGTTCAAGATATTGGGGTAAGTCCATTCATTAGCAAGTACAACGGCATGCGAAAGCAAGAAGTTGATGGTTGGCGACCTGTGCAGATTGACACAAACGTAAATTTGATCAGTCTAAGATTAGCCAGAGCCTCTGCACGATAGCTAAGACAATGTGTTACAAAAAGTGGTGGGGACACATTTAACTCAACGCGTTTCAGTGTGGGCAGAAAAGCACCACTTTCAAATGAAGCAGAGCATGGCCGTTCAAGTTAAAGGCTAACACAAACAAAGACGGGCGTCTGGCCCCCTCACCGTGACTGTAGAGAGCCTTGTGCACCCGGGTGGGACGGTGGGTGAGGGCATTGGCAGAGTAGCCAGGAGGTAGGCGCACGTGCAGCAGCTGCAGCTGGTAGGGTCGCGTGTCAGGCGGACTTGTGACGGTTGTGGTGGTGAAGTAAAGGCGGACGCCCGTGCCTGATGAAACACACACAAATTTTTGCCTTTACTTGTTTTATATCCGGTGTAACACCGCCATGATGCCACATGACGTAGTTCCCAGAGAGAAGCAAACAGTTATATAGAAGGTACAGCAATGTAGCGATTAGTAGCTAATTGCCTTAATTCTATTGAAGTTTCCAGAGATGTCCTAATAATAATTATCATGACTATTTCATAAGGTAGTTAAAGCCTCCATAGTCCATTACATATTAGATGTCGTGAGACAGGAAACGAAAGAGACAGTTTGAAAGCAAAGATAAAAGTGGAACGCATGCATGAGGATGTCCTAACGCAATAGCATCGCACATGGGTACAACTAAGTGGGAAAGAAGAGGGAGAATGGAGGAAAGCACCATCAGTAACAGAATAAAACTGGGAGGAAAAGTGGGCACGGAGGAAAGATGTCCTAAAGGCCTAGTTAGGACTAAGCTATCCTAATGGATCCCCAAGGGATTGCTGCAGCCCCTCCCATACATAACACAAGATGGGCGATTCGCTAATGAATGCACTGAATTTCAATATAGGAGGTAGGAAGAACACGCGCTAGCTGTGCCCAGAAACAAAAATGCACCTACGATTGTCATAGAAGGAAAGTGATAGAAAGTCGAGAATTGAAAGGAAAAAAGCCGACATGAGCAGGAAGAGCAAGAAACAGGAAGGAGCAAACGGCAAGGCATCCCACGCGCGCCTAGGTCCCCTTACAAAGGACAAGGTGAACTAAACAAATCTAATACAAGGCAACGACTCAGCCATCCACTCACATGTGACAGCAATGAGGTGCAAAGCAGGTGCCTCAGAAGCATCCAGGGCACAGATGGTCACGATACTCTTGAAGTTCGCCTTGTCCACCGTCCTGAACGCAGACACATATATTATTGAAACCAAATTAACACGAAATTATACAGGTTGGTCACCACTACAGCATCAGCTTCGCGCAAAGGCCTGCCTTTACATATATTATGATGAGTTATGCGGGCAGGTGGGCTGAAAAAGTCATATTGGTAGCATTAATACAGTGAGTTTCACACGACTGCCATGACCGTCGCACTGCTACAGAGGAAGGCCAGGTTTGCTCTCTTTTCGATCTGTACGGCCATGATAGAGCTAAAGGAGGCACATCAAAACCAATCTTCTTTATTTGGTAGCTATCACTAGAGCGACGCCACAAACGATGCTGCCCTGTTGAGCCAATAGCGGTGCCTACATCGCTCACTTGATAGCATAGCGTGAAATGTGCCTCCAATCAACGCTGCCGTTCTTCAAGCCGGGCTTAATGCACAACATTTTTTTTTTTTACTTTATAACTGCATTCACTATGGTTTGAGAGTTGAAGAGGGGAATTAAACCCTCTTTAAATTATAGGCTATCTATGGGAAATTTGTTTCAGGAATATATTGTTAGTAACAGGCTGAATACACTTCCTCCCCAATCTCTGAAAGAAGTAACGCACGACTATTTAGTAATCTGCTCAGCTCTAAATACCATTACACCAATAAAGTTATTGATAATTTGCCATTAAATGCAGCATAGCGTGCGGTTATTCTTCGGACGCCTCGCTGTTTTTCATCTCAGTATTTTGTCTAGATCTAACACAGAAATTTTCTTGAAAATATTAATCAAGACATAGGTACCTACATAATTCACATAGCTACATCTTATGGACGAATGCACAGTTTCAAGTTTCACCAGCAAGCCAAGCTTCCATTTAATCACTGTTCTCTAAATTATTACCTACCTCCGCTGAGGAGGTTATGTTTTTGTCGGAGCTAGTCTGTCCGTCAGCAACATAACTCGGAAAATTATCAATGGATCTTCCTGAAATTTGCAGGAACTGCTAAGAATCTTAAAAAGAATAAATAACCCGATTTTTGCTGATGGTTTGCCAGACTGTTTGACTTTTTTTGTTAAGATAACTAAAAACTGTATGAACGGATCTTCACGGAATTTCAAGAACTGCCAAGAATGTCACAAGGAACAGATGCTCCAGTTCGGGACAGATTTGAGTTTTTCCTTGCAACTGCGTGGCTTGGTGGATATCTGTACTCTCGGACTGCTTCTCTAGTAATAATAATAGTCATAGTTGTATCACCATATCCAAACGGGGAGTTATCCTTACAGTGAATTTCGGTTAGGCCTTTTCTTCTTCTTCAAAATTAAATATCCCTCGCTACAAATACATCGAAGGTTTCGACACTGGAATATCCAAGGTACCTACATAACAGTTAAATCCACATAAATAAAACATTGATTAAAGAATAATTGTCAGTTTATTACCGTCGCAGGAAGCATTTATCTACCAAATGTAGAAATTCTAAGGGATTCATGAAAAATTATTCAGAGAGACGGCTGCTGTAACTTTTGCGTTGAAATTTGGCGAAGAGACAGTAACAATGGCGCTCTGATAATGGTAGACATTTGTTAACGGAGGAATGACCAACTTTCCACCTACCCTCAAACACCGCACCCCTACAAGCGATTTAATCATCAATGGAACTGTAAACTTACTTGGCTGCAGCGCTGGCAGTGGACATGATGGACGCGTGGCGCAAGGAGGTCACCCGAGCCGTGGAGGAGCCGTCACGGCCGAGGTCATACACGCTGATGGTGCCGCGCTCGCTGAGTGTGTACACGATGTGGCGGCTCTCGTCGACCTCGATCTGCAGCACGCAGTGTACTTGGTACAGGATGGAGCAATTCATAATTTATATGTTGCTTGCAGTAAACCAATGATAACCTGCGCCTCGCGAAGCACTGCCTAGTCATTCCATTTATTCTTCATCTCTTTAGGGTCTAACGTAAATTACGTAATACCAACAGAAGTTAGAAAATAAAGAATCGAGACATCCAACAGGGATGGACTGACGAGTCAACGGAATACTACGAATCATACACTGTATGATAGCTACGGCCACCATGCATTAGACAGCTAGCTATGGCCAAAATGCAGCTGACAGAACGCTACTCTCACTTGCCGGTTACGAAATGATCGACAGGAAAAACTCACTCAACGGAGTTTACTCCCCATAGAACCTCATCAGCCACATGTGATACCTACTAAGCAGTCAGTTGAACAAAACTTCAATATAATAATGGAAACACCTGGCACTGTACCATTTGTATTAGAAATATAGATTAGCTATATTTAAAAGCTATATAATAGCATCAATGCCTCTCACCTGCACAACAGAATCCTCCTCTGTAAGGGTGAGGAAGGAGGGCAAGAAGGACGAAAACGTGGAGCGGGAGTGGTTCACTTTCTGGCACTTGCGGCTGAACCAGCCATCCTCCGCCTGCCCAAACACAACGTTACATCAACATTACCTGAACGTCAAGTGTCAATACTTAGAAATACAATGATAGTGGAGTCTGGAATTCGACCGAGGTCATGTCTAACGCAACACTCGAATAAGTATTATTCAGCAAAAAGTCAAGGTAAAGGTCACACAACATCAGTGCCAAACCATTTTTGTACTATAGCTATATGTATATATTAATTAAATCACGAGGGAATGATAAAAATACGACAGCCAAGAAGACGTAGCAGACACTACGGCAAAGGAACTGGTAGGTCCTGAACTGACTTGGTAGAGCAGTTCCCACAGAGCTCCGTCCTTGGCTCCCATGAAGAGGCGGCCGCTGCTGGTGCCCTTCACCGTCATCAGGAAAACTCCGTCATTTGCTATGGAGAAGAGCGGCTCGGGGAGCAGCGTCAGGCAGGACTCGCCATAGTCTGAGGCAGGGGTACAGAACGTTGAAAATTTGTGCAGTTAGTAGGTATATACTATCCAAAACACGGAGCCTCTCTAGATACAGTGCCCTGTCTCAAGAGAGGGAAAGGACAACTAGTAGTGTAGGTATGTCTCGAAAAACAAGGCACCAAGTACGTGGGAGTTTCCACACACGATAACCGCCCAAAGTAACAGCGAGACGGCAGAGAAAACGAAGAACAGAATACAGCTCATCAGTGAGAATATGAAAATAAAGGAAGTGAGCAATGGAGGAAAGCAGTCTTGAAGGCCTAACCAAGTCTAAAGTAACGTTAACCTGGAGGTCGCTACATGATGGGCGAACCTGACCCTAGGGCCTAGCCTGCGCCCCCTAAGGGGAAAGCACCATTAGTTACTTTCACGAAAGCTGTCAGAGAGTAGTAACAGATTATGGGAACTTGATACGAACTAATTACACCATGTCCAGAATTATTATAGGCCTCCTGAACAGCTTAAGCCTCCATTTTCACTACAACGGCGAGCTAAAAGTGGAAAATAGAAAAGACAAAGTATGTTGATGAAGAGAATAAAGCAGCACCAGCAGAGGATTAGGTATTATAAAAAGATTTAAGCCTATCTAAATAAGTACTGAGCTTTTCTAAGAGAGGAAAAGGAAGGGACATATAGTATGTCGATAGAAAAAAAAGGGGGGGGACCCATGCATGAAGGTGTTCCCACAAAGAATCAACGCGCATGGGCACAGCAGGTCGGGAAAGAAGAGGAAGAACAGACAACTGTAAGATCAGGGCGGGAAAGATAACTGTCCCGAAGACCTAGCTGGAGCTAAGGTGACCTATGCTCTCCCTCCTGCTTCCTCCGCAGGGTACGGACCTTAGTAGTAGTACCGGTATGTACAAACTTTCCTAGCGCATCAGGGACACTATTCCTGAGGTTTTTAACACAGGCTCGTGCGCCACTAGGGCGCGAGGAATGTATCACTTTAAAATATCATTTTTTTGTCTCTGTTTTTTACTGGGAGGTCTCAGATTCTAAGTGGCCAGTGCGCTACTGATAGGAAAAACGTGCAAGTTGTGCATCTCCAACCCCCGGGCACGGCTGAATGCTTTCGCTCAGCTACGCCACACAGGGGAAAGAAACGAAAAACGAAAAGAGAAGAAGACAGAAATGCGCAATCATACTATCCCTTCCGTGGCCCTCCGCACGGGAGAAGGTAGAAACCCAGCTTGATAGGCCGGCCACCTCGATCGGCGGCCCACCTCCGGAAACAGAAGGGGGAAGTATTGAGAGCCTACCTAACCTTACAAAACTTTCTCAGCAGGAACTGCAGCCAGCTGCAACACCCTCTGCGGAGAAAATAGTCGGGAAAACCCCTGGCGTCCTGAGGCTCATATGTATTCTGGCAGGGATAGGGCCCGCCAGAATATACCCCTGAGGGTGGGCGGACTCTGCTCCCGAGGGAACCATCCAAACAATTATTATTATATTGGTATTGTCCTGCTACTTCCGAATCTAAGACGATCAATAGCAATCTAAGATAATTTACTCGGCTTACAGCCGGAACCACAATATTATTCTCAGGGCAAGAGATGAAAGACAAAAAGAAAAGAAGACAGAAGAAAGAAGCGCCCATGCGGACGGTCCCCTCCGTGTCCCTACGCACCGACGAAGGTAAGAGCCCAGCAGAAAAAATCGGTCACCTCGACAGGCGGCCCACCTCTCGGAACAGAAAAGGAAATTTAGAGAATCTACCAACTTTACGAAACTAACCTCGTCAGTAGGAAAGGCAGCAAGCTGTAACACAACATCTCCTGCGGAGAAGGCACTAGGGACCCTTGGGTGCGTGATGTCCAAAGAGGAATATTGTGGCAAGGAAAGGGCCCGCCAGAATATACCCCTGAGAGCACCATCCAAACACAACGCAAGACTCACTGTCAATAGCTTCAGAGAAGGTAACACCCAGCAGCACCATCTCAGACGGGGTGGTGAGGCACAGCAGGTGCTCGATGTAGGACTTGAAGACGCCAGGTTTGGGCTTAATCAGCCCTACAGACAGTATGGTCTCGTGCAGACCATCGAAATATGCCAAGTCGCTCCTGTAGATACATACCAAACTCAGTCAAACATACAAAAAGGATAAGATGTTAGTCTAGGTAGCGCAGTAAACAAAGCTCAAAACAGTGGAAGATTTTGAAACGGAGGCAATACAGGCTCGTGGACAGTGCACAGCGCTATCTGTAGGGAAGTATGCCAACTGATGGCGCTATATTGAGTGGCTAAACGAAAAGTGTAGCAAAACGACGTGATTGGTAACGCAAACTGCAGTGTAGCTTCACCACTTCGAACAAAGCTAGCTGACGAAAATGTATTGCTAATGTAGGGAAAACATTAACACCGCAGAGCTGGTTTTGAAACAGTGACATTTGACTGATTTGAGACGATGTCATATTTTAGCCTATACTTAGGAGTTTCACTGCGTAGCAGATCACCTCGACGACTTTGGTTACGCCCACCTACGCCGGGCATACGCCTTCATCAAGTTATTATTATTATATTGAGTAGTTCAAGTTTCCGTCTCCACAGCAACGGCGATCTAACAGAGGAAGAAGCAAGGGACACATAGTGTGACGATAGACACGTGGAACCCATGCACGAGGATGTTCCCACACAGGATCTACGCGCAGGGGAACAGCAACGCCTTCATCAAGCCTCCCCATAAAGAACTGAAAGCAAACAGTGAAGGCCTGCCCTTTTGCAAGACTGGACTGGGTGTATAAGCCGTCAGGGTGTAAGAGTTGAGGGAGTGTTCAGGACTTAAGATTCAGAAAGAAGAGTAGCTGTAAAACACCTTGGTGCTTAACGGTCTCGAGTACTACTTTAACGAAATTGACCGTTGCAAAACAATTAAGCGACCTGGCTTTCAGCCTACTTAGATAGTAGCTAAATTCCGGGCCATGACCGTCACAAACCACTGATTGGATGAAATGGCCCGCGGCTGACAGTTCTCACCCTGGCGGTAGTCACAAACCAAAAAATCAAATCGTGCAGCCTTCACTGTAGCTAGGTGGCCGTTTAGCAAATTAGAACTTTACAAACGTGCCTGGCGGATGAATACTAAGACCATGCCAAGCTTTTAGGCGTTTCGACTTCTGATTCATTGAGTTGCACTTTGGATAGCCGTCTCCTTGTTTGCCTCTGATCACAGTTGCTGCTCATATTTGGAGCTCTAGCACTGGGCCTAGCCTATTTGTCAAGGAAACACGAGGATCTTCAGCTACCTCACTGAACTATTTGGTGGCTTTTCCTTGGGTGCGACTTAGTTCTTCTCTGCTGTTTACCGATTTGGTCTACTCATTTCAAGGGTTAATTCCTCCACAGTCTACACCGTTGTTTCTTTAAATTTGGGTATATCCCTCCAAAGGCTGTGGTATTTTGACAGGAGCCATTTCATAAGATGATTATTATATTGTGGGTTTTCTCACCGTATTAGAAACAAAGACTATAGCTATAACAGCGATCCAACTTTGTATGATATAGTTTAGAAGTTGAGTCGAACTCAAATGTGTTCTACTAGAACAATCTCGGCTGGGTGCACCATGTTTGGCAGGAAATAAGGCGCATCTCCAACTCCACACGGCTCGGTCGAACGAAATCGCTCAGCGGTGCGGCGCAGAAGAGACGAAAACAAGACAAAAGAAAGTGAACACTCGAGAAGGGGGTCTCTTCCGTGGCTCCACATGGGAGTCCCATGGGATGGGTTGCTTACAACCATTCGGCGGCCCACCTGGCTGAACAGAAGGGGAAATATAGAGAACCTACCTATCTCGACAAAACTAACCTATTCAGCAGAAACTGCGGGCAGATGCTACGTCCCCTGCGGAGAAAGCACCCGGGGCCCTTGGAGGCATGATGCCCAAACATATTGTGGCAGGGGATGGGCCCGCAACAATATGCCCCTGAGGGCGCCATTTAATAAGACTGAAACAGTGGCTTGAAAAAGGTGCCCTAGTAGCTCAAGTCCAAACTTTACATTTTTCACCATCAGTACTGATTATCGATAAAAATATTTCATAGTAGCCCACAATCATAATAATCAGGCAATAAAGTAAATAGAATTCACATCAATAATAAGTCCATCATTGTTAGCGCAGTTTCCAATAGCAACCAACATTCAATTCGCAGATTGAGCAGTTAGTAAAGAACAAGTATCGTATACGAAAAAATTAGCGTGTCAAAGGTTTCAATTTCGACTAGACTTATGCATCCTCTCCTGAGCTACGTGACGCTTAGGGTCTCCTTAGGCCTGATCTCTCGGTAGTGTGCCGCTAAGCAACACGGTGGCGGTTGTTTTAGTGGAATTGAGTGATGGCAGAAGGCCGTGAGCTACTCGTAGGGATTCGGTCCGGGCGCAACAACAGAGGTGACCATAAATTGGTCGGGAGGTAAAGTAATGCCTTAGTGTCGCAAGGGTAAACATTCCCGCAGGAGCAGCATTAAGAGCTGCTGTAGTGGTGCATGCCGAGCCTGTACCCCTCCCTTCCGAAAGGACAGGCTGCCGGCTCCAACTGTATCAATCAATAATCTTAAGCTTTTCCACATACCAATAACCATACCTATATAAATATTCTAGAGCAATTCTTATGGAAAGAACAAAATTAGATATCGATCTCACGAAGCATGCAACTAGTATGGATAGTTGTGGCAGTACATGGTCAAAATAAAAAATACAAGGCAAAGCGATATAACAATGAAAATTCCTTGCTGACCAGAAAAAGTACCATATTCCTCATTTTCTTATCGTTACTTGGCAGTACAGGATTACAAGAAGGCGGAAAGCTTACTTACATTACTTTCAGCCACCGATTTCGATCAAGCATGTGTCGTTATTTGATCGGAATTACATAGATCACAAGCGACATTTCAGTAAATGAGGCATCTTACCCGTCTCTGTACACCCAAACATAGATGGCGCTGTCAATGGTAAGCCAGGCGCGGTTGATTTCAGGGAATAACCCCATCATGCAGTTACACTGCATATCTGTTGACTCTCATTAAGGAAACATCACACAGTTTATCATGCACCCAAAACGTGAGGTATAAGTTACTCGATAACGCACAAAAGAATAAGATATGCAAAATCAGCTACCACTATATCTCATAATAATGCTCAGCAGTTCAATTAATATTTGAGTACATATGAAAATTGAAGTAGGGCCTAAGTATTTCATACCAAGTAGCTTATGCCGTCGTCTGTTTCCACTACAAAGGCGATCTCGCATAAGAAGAAAAGACACCTAGAATTGTGATACCTAGCCTATGTACGAAGCCTGACGAAGGTGCTTCCACACATGATCAACGTGCATGGGAGGAGCAAGTCAGGAAAGAAGAGTAAGAGCGTAGGACAGTACCATCAGTAGAAGTATGAAAGCATAAATAAGCAAACTGTGCAGGAAAGACAGACAATTATAAGGCCTAGATAAGGCAGCCTATTCAGTCCTAACCCTGTGGCCCATCTTATGTCACCTGCGAGGGGAAAAGGAGTATATAATTAATAACTCAGCATACTAAACTTAGCTACTTGGAATCTTTAACTTCTAGCAAGATGTTTTACTCGTATCAAATATATTAGTTTTTCAAATATATATCGGAGAATTTATTTACCAAGTAATTTTATATCACCAATCATGACACTGAATACAAACTATAAAAGTATGTAACAGCAGGAAAGGATACGTTGGAAGTGGTGAAGCAGCTCCTTGGGCAATGGAACCTTGCGCATAGTGTGTAGGTGGCGCAGCACAGCATTGGTGCCTCCAGTGGCTGATCCACCAGGGTAGTCATTTTCACTCAAGCCACTCACGCTGCAAGGACCTGAATAAAATATTATTAGAGTCCTAGCTTAACAGCCGTACGGGAAGTCAGGCAAAAGACATTTTGTTACTAATGATACCAAGTTTTCTTCAGGGGCGCCGGAACGAACTGAGGGCGACAGGGGCAGGATTGGGTCAGAGGGGCACTTTTGGGGTATGAAATTCCTTGCTACTTTTTTAATACTGTTTGAAAATAGTGCAATGCATTTATTATTTGAATTGATGCTTTCATTGCATTTTAAAATTAACATATGTTCAAGTTTTGATAGTTTTGGTTCCTAGAACATAAGTCTTGTTACCTAACTGGCTGTTGATATAATGCTATACATTCTCTATTGGATTCAAGTCTGGTGAGAGGACAGGCCAATGCAAACATGCAACGTGATGGCCTTCAAGGAATCTCGTGACAGTGGCCGCAGTGTTCACTAAAGCATTGTTCTGTAGTAAGCTGGAATTCACTGGCAAATTATCAGCATAGTGGAGAACAAAATATTTAGTCGACATGAATAAGCTAAATCGCTCGTTTGAACGAACCAGAGGCCCAGGATCATTAGCACTCACTGATCTCCATACCATGTATCAATGAAACAGTTCACTTGGGTTAAAATTTTTCACCAATCCATCATCGAAAATTATCTAGATTAGATTAGATAGGCGGCAGTAGACGAACCAAAAGGCCCATTCCCGAAGAGACACCGGGACTTACACCCCGGCCCTCTATGAGCTATTGCCATTATGTTAGTCGGATGTAGAGGAATGGAGAAACGAGAGAAGAAAAAATAGATGACGAAAGAGAAAAAAGAAAAGAGAAATAAAAAAGAAGGGGGAGAAGAATCTACGCTAAAGAGATGGTCATGTCAGCCATGACTGCCTAGCATATTGCACTTGCTTTCATTGTTAAATGCCACTTTTCTCAACACATTTGAGTAGTCTTCTTGTTCATTTCTTGGTTGGTTAATCTAGTAAGTGTAAGTTTCTAGAGATCATTGAAAGAAAAACGTGGCAGTTTAAAAACTAAGGACTAAGTTATATGCAAAATAAAGTTGACTACAATGGAGCAACTGTTAGTTCGAGTAAAGATGCCTCATTATTTAAACACGGCGGAATAGACTGCAGTATTGTTGAACTATAGTGGATCCGTGAGTGAAAAAATTCACGCAATAATTCATTTGTTTGCTTTCTTCTTTGAATTGCCGTTTCCACATTTTCTCACTCACGATTATTAGCAACTCTTATTCACTTCTGTTTCAAGTCTTTCTTGTCATTGTGCCGCATAGGCGCTTCATTTCTCCACTGATATAGCGCGTCTTCGTTCTTGAGACTGTAGA
>LQNS02000303.1:17714292-17733496 GCA_001587735.2 Parhyale hawaiensis
AAATACAAAATATAAGTGTCATTTTCTTCAACCCCTGCTTAGCCTGGCACGAGAGCCGTGAGAATTGACAGTACTTTGAACACCCCTACTAACTAGTTAATCTTAGTCACTGCAACCTCACACGGGTGACTTTGATCTTAACGAGCTTTCAAGTCAAGGAGAGTAGCGAAACCTTAGATTATTCCAATGTCATTCAGAAATAAACTTGAATTTGTGGTGTAAATTGAGATAATTTAAATTCTTCGTCATCATATGAGTTAATTTTGTAGGGGTCCAAGCACACAGCCAAAGTTTTTTTTATGGGTGCCAAGCATAGATAAGTTGGGGAACAATCGTTCTAGAACAATTGATTAAAATGATATCATTAAGATGATGCTAATAGTAGGCATTGTAGGTGAAGTTACAATTTACACAATCTAAGAATGTAACACTGTATTGCTAAAACGGAAGCTTCCACAGAATGCAATGGCATAGGATACATATATGTTATTTGTATGCGTGATATCGTATAAAATGTGCAACTACCTACACTATTTATATTCTATATAGGGGTACATGAAGCGGTGCAGAGGTATTCCTGAGACAAAGTGGTAATCAGTTAATCCATCGTTACCGTACGGCAAAACTGACAATTATAAATTGAAATACCTTGTGACGTATGACCATTCATATATTAATTGTACATAGGCATAAAAACGGCGCTTTATCCGACACAATCTATATTTTATAAAACGCTTGACGTAGTAGTACAGAATTTTACTAGCGCATGAGAGACATAATGTCTGTTTCGCGCCGAACCACTCCTGTGGCTTAACACAGGCTCGTGCGCCATTAGGGCGCATTTTTATAAAATTATCAATGATTTTCATCTCGGCTTTTCTGCTGGGAGGTCTTAGAGTGGTCAATGCGCTACTGAAAGGAAAAAAAGTGCAAGTCGTGCATCTCCAACCCCCGGGCACGGCTGAACGCTTTCGCTCAGCTGCACCGCACAGGGGAAAGAAACGAAATACAAGAAGGTATAGAAAGGTAGCGGTAATATGTTGGCCACCTCGATCGGCAGCCCACCTCCCGAGACAGAAGGGGACGTATTGACAGCCTACCTAACTTTACAAAACTAACCCCATCAGCAGGAACTGCGGCAAGGTGCTACATCCCCTGCGAAAAAGGCACTCGGGACCTTTCAGTGTGTGTGATAAAACGCTATTTTACAACACATACTGTATTTTATACAATCTCCCTTATGTCTGTAGATTTACATGTAGGCCTACAATAAATCAGATAATATATCGTCCCGTAGATGGAGAGACTTAGGAAGAGCTAATATTATTAAGCAACATATACAACCTATGGTCTATCTATACAACGTTTCACCTGGCGGTAGCTACACCATAATTCCAATAACAGGAAACACCTTACAATTCCAGCATTCCAGAGTTTTAGAGCAAGGATAAATACGTATGATTTGTATGAAGGTATAAATGTACACTACACAAGACAACCGATGTTACATCACTTACATGCTATGTTATATACAGATCTCGCCTTCCTTTATCTGTTTAACTGTGGGTTCTTAGATATGCCTGATGTAAGTTAGAAAATGTGTCATCACATTAATGACATTATTGGAAAGACTACAGAGGTGACACAAGCGCATTACTCGCAACCCTAAAAAACAGGGGCAACTATGCTTAAACTATCGTAAATCTCCAAGGTTCCACACAGTTCAACTGCATTGGGCTTAGATTAGCTGGCTATCGTATAAAAAACGAAGGTCTGATCTGTCCGGGACTTTAGAGAGGAACGTTGGTATACCTCTTTGTGTCGTGTTGCGGAGTCCTTCAGGGTAATCGGCTGACTGTCAGCGCCTGGAAATCAGTTCAAAGGGACTAACGAGTGCACTTGCCTGAGGGTTCCGACAAGCCAAGCCTAGTGGGTTTAATTTACTCGATTTAGCCTCACCAATCAGAGCACTTCAGTGATTGAACTGAAAAATTTTCAGTAAAAATGAAAGAATTTCGCTGTAAAACTTGGCAATATGTGTAACCAAAAGCACTTGAGAATAATCAACGCTCTTTGAAAATTGGTGGCTTTATTCGGCGCATATATAAATCGCTGAGTAGCGATTACATAGAGAAACAGCTGCGTTTGAACGTTCAAAATCGAACACAATTTACAGAAAATAGAGGTGTGGGCCAAAATGGGCCACACTGGCCAAATGAAACAGTGAATCGTTAGGGGTATAAGTGGCCCGGATGACACGAAATGATGTTAATGGAAGTCATTTTGGGTATAAACGTAGAAAGTCAGCCGTCAATTGCGGTAAATAGAAGTGGGGCCATAAGCTACACTGCTTAATGGGCGCAAAATGGCGCTACGGCCAAAATGGCCAGAATGACTCAAGATTACGTTAAAAAAAAGTGCTATATGGCGTTTGCACGTTGAAAATCGGATGAAAATTACGGAAAATAAAAGTGGAGTAAAAAGGGTCACATTGGCCCGACGGGCCAAATGTGACGGTAGGGGCAAAATGGCCCTGCTGACACGAGATGGCGTTAATTGAGAGAAATCATTTGGCGTTTATATTTTGAAGATTAGATGAAAATCGCAGAAAATAGAGGTGGGGTAAAATTGAGCCACATTAGCCCAATGTTGCTGCATGGGCCAAAATGGCCCGGGTGACACGAAATTATCTTCTAATCCAATACTAAGAATGACCGTCGTGTGTTTAATTATTCATTTATATGTTTCTTGTCACGCTGTTAACGAAATAGATGCGCAGAAATTAGCTCTTGACTTCCTGGTTCATCAGTGTATTCATCTGCTTGAAGACTGCAGTCATCC
Organism: Parhyale hawaiensis; assembly: GCA_001587735.2. Taxonomy (NCBI): domain Eukaryota; kingdom Metazoa; phylum Arthropoda; class Malacostraca; order Amphipoda; family Hyalidae; genus Parhyale; species Parhyale hawaiensis. The sequence goes on from LQNS02000303.1 coordinate 17,717,134, forward strand.
TGCCAAACTTCATACAAAAAAAAAACTGATAGGTAGAAAATATTCCAGGTTGCAGGTGATGGCACTCGAACAGTAGGTATATCTGATGCCGGTCTTTCTTTGATAACTTTGAAGTCCACTCGATGTAGATGCATACAGCTTTTCTAAACAATCTCTTCCATCGTGATGTGCACTCACTTCTGAGATTTCCTTCATCCAACCTTCAGCAGATACTCTTATTTTGTTATTTTGATAATATCAAGGCAACTGGTAAGATATTCTTGAGTGGTCAGCAGGCGCGTAGAGACCACGGTCATTTATCGGCAGCAAATTATATTCTCCGCATTTTAGGTTTTTCTTTCAACAGAACGAGTTTTCTCTTGAGAAAAAATTTCTCGAGTCCGAGTCATAAGACACTCTTGAGTATATTGGATACAGAGTTCCGTATTTATTAGAAGCAATATCGACTGCGGGCAAAAAACATTTTTTTTTTGCGTTTTATAGAGAGAAAGCTTAGTGTTGTTCAGCCTTGCACGCTTATCCGTACTGTTCCCCAATTGAAGTTGGCAGTTGCTCAGCATCCTACATAAGGAAGTTAATAAGAGCCTTACATGTATAGAAAATAGCTCAATCGTCTACCCTAAATCGGTGATAACCTGAAAAATCATAATGTGCATGTCCCGTCAACACGCGGCACTACCAGACAGGAGCTCCCTTCTATACATGTAAGATTCTGCCTTAATATCTTTGCGATGATGCTGCGGGCAACACAAGATATGTCTTCGCAAATTCTTCACTGTCATTATTGACAGCGCGGGCACTCTAGTGATGAGAGAAATCGCTTGTCCCATGAAAAAAGGAAATTGAATGAAAATTACCGAAAATAGAGGTGGACGCCAATATTGTTGAATACTTGCATGTAAATTTGCACTTAACTTTGCTCGCGGTTTGTCAGGCCGGTTAAACAAACAATATTATTCCGTACCGCTTAGCCTGGTTACCATATAAAATTTTGTACCAATTTAAATTCTGCCAGTAATAACCCATCGCTGCCAAGTAATAATGGAGATGAATGAAATTGCAGAGTGACATGATTTTCCAGGCTATCCTATTTTTCTTTACATTTTAATGTTAGTCGAGAAGATTTACGATTGAATAGAAAATTTTCCAGTTTCGTTCATTATATATGCTGCTGAGTGTCCCCCAAAAATTTACTTACTGGTCAGAACTTGGAAAATATTGCTCGTTAACGCGTGCAATCCTTGGAAGTGGTCGAATGTCGGTATCTTGTATACGGCTCATGTCAATTACTGGCTATATCAATGGAAACGAGCCATTCAAATCTTCTCTCGCAATGAACAGGCCGAGCGATTTAGATCCTCTGGTTCAACAGATCAAAAGACGTGCAGTTCGATGTTCAGTTTTGCACCGTGCAGCCGCGTCGGGGAACTGTGACGTCATCATTAAGGCTGCACAGTGCAACGCCAATATCAACAAGCTTTGTCTGCACACAAGGATGTCCCCTCTGCACTACGCATCTCTGCTGGGTCAGACCTGTGCAGCGTATCACCTCTGCCGGCTTGGGGCTGACGTGGATAAAGTTGGTCAGGTGAGGACTTGCCCAGCCGTTTCGATGTTAACTGAAGTCGGCTTCACCAGATGGTCAGTTGAATAAATTGCCTCAGATAATCGCGGGACGCTATGCTGATTTTTCGTCTTAACTATTCGCAAATAATGCAGTACTTGAGGTATGTTTGTACTACGAGTCTTCGTCAATTTAATTATGTATCGATCAAAAAAGTAAAAAAAAAAAATTAATCGCCGAAGTAGTCTACTCAGTGTCATTATTAGCAAACTGCAACATACCAGATTAAGGGTGAACTATATAGAACTCGGAGATCTCCCACTTTTTTGTTTAAACGGTGAGGCAACAAGTTTGACTCTCATGTGAACTCGACTAAAGTGCCGATACTGGGAAAGAAGTACTGCAACTAATTACAGTTCAACAACGCTTATATTGATCACATACCACCCCACAAAAATGATCGGATCCAGAAAGCAAAGAGCGTAACGGGAGGACTCGCGAGAAATTAGCACCAAAAAGTGACGTCATCATCGACGAATGTATAGCTGAGCAGACTAGGAGTATTTTAATTAATTTAACCAGAAAAATCGTCCTAAATTGGAAAATTCATCTCTAGCGTATAAATAAATATAATATATAGCAATTTAGCAATTATCTATAAAACCTGGAGTGCATGCTGGTGGAATCTTTCACAGCACTAGCGCCGAATTTGTTCCCTTTCGGCGACCTGATTTAACTTCTTTTTCTTGATTAAAGCCTTAGTTACACTTATATTCAGTTCACAGTGCTCTTCACAGAACATATTTATTCTTTACCAACAAATATAAGTACCTTTATAGCCAATTATGTACGCGAGAGAAACCACAGTAGCCTAACAGTTAGCCATGCTCGAACTTTCTGTACTTAGCGACAACATTTTACGGTATTTTGTAGCTCAAGAAGCTGACCAGTCATGAGCGGAAGATTAAATGAAATAAATGAAAAAATACGGTGATATGTTCAAGAAAACAACATACGAAGGCCTGAGGTCCCACACTCAAATACTTGGACTCGTCGATGTGATGTTAATTGGCTACGTGCGGTCACGGCTAAGTTTTATTTTAGTCCTAGTGAGTCCTCCCGTTGCATTCTTTGCATCCTGGTCGGATCAGTCCTGCTACCGTGCCATGGATTTTGTTCCCATCAACATTAGCATGCATGTTCTTTGTACACATTTTTTTATTGATATTTCGTTTCTAATGAAGTACATTAATGGCCCGCATTTCAAGTTTCTGTTTGTTCTTACTAACAATTGCCTCGGCTTGTAATTTTCCATCTCCTGAGGAAAGATGTCGGTGTCAATTAATCTTTGTTATAGTTAAACCAGCGAATGAAGTCAGATGGGCGTGGCTAAGAACGCAAAGCAACTTTGCTAAATCTTACTTAAGCGCGTGGTATAACTTGTCTCAATCGATATATTTATATTCAAATCGACGAATACTCAAAGTGTATTAGTTGATAACTAGATTCAGCACTGCAGCGTTCTATTCAGCCCCGCCCCTAGAGGACTGTTTACGCTGGTTTCATCATAATGCAACGGGTAGAATGTCTTCGGTACATGACCATCACTGAGTGATTTTAATTAACTGTACGTTTTTTGTCAGGGAGGACTAACTGCCATTGGCATGGCGGCAAGAAGTGGTCACGGCGACGTTGTGGAGATCCTTCTGCTGTGGCGAGCCAACCTCAAGCTGGACCCGACCCTCCTCACCGCTGCCTACCGTAACTGCGGATCACGTCTGGTCTCGGTGCTTGTGGGCCAATTCCCGTACAGGACGGACACTTTAGCGCTACTCCAAATTGTTTGTGAAGCGAGCGAAGCGAGTTTAATTCGTAGCATTTTAGTGAAAAATCCGAAGCTGTTCAGGAGAAGCGACCTATTGATGAGGATGGACTGCCGAAAGTTTTCAGCGGCAGTACTGCATATTCTCTTCGAGCACCAACTTAAGGTGTCGGAACCCCTGACTCCAGCGGCACTAAAAGGTCAGAGTGCTGTGCAGAAGAGGCTTCACAGGAGAAGTAGCTCGTTATAAAAGTGAGAAATATCCGTCAAGGAATTTGAGAAGCTCAAACATTCTAATAGAAATATACTTCATCAATTTGGCAAGTAATTATGCCATTATACGTAGACTCAGGGGCCGGCTTCTGAGCAGTCTGGGCTTGTTTGCCATGGGTCGGTGTCGTATCAGTGGGTTGTCGCCTACTACCGGTACCAGCCGTATAGATAAATTCTGTTGTATCTCTTAAAATCCGGTGGGGCGTATCACGCAGAGCGTTCATCGGCTCGCGTTGGAGCCCTGCTGCCCTTCCCGTCACCCTCGGCTTAATAATAATAAAAAACTTAGTTGCGGACAACTTTTTCAATTGTATTCCACAACAGCTACACGCTTCTATTTATCAGTTCCACCGGTGTTTCCTTTCCTGCTTCAGATAGTAGGAAATTTACTGGGGGACGAGTGGGACGACCTGGAATATTAAGTGCATGGAAGCAACGCATGAATGGGCAGTGGAGATCACGGCCCAGGAGTACACACTGTCACCCTCAGTGGCCGGAGATCTGGTAATAATGGTTGTTCTGCAGGCGTATCGAGGTCATTTGAGTTCGAATTGTTTCTCGTTAAAAAGCCTACAACGCAATTTTCGATGTTAGGTGTAAGCAAACAAAGTAGTTTCGGCTAGATATATTGCTGGTAATCACAGTATTGTTCAAATTTAGCTGGTAGTTTCCAAAGTGAGAAAGAAAGCGTTGCGGCATTTTTCTCCAGAGCGCTTCCATATTTAGAGTTGATGCACCTTGCCGTAGACTGCGTGGGCTCCACATCCAGACGTGCGCAAAGTACCAAATCAGTTCCCAACACAGAAGAAGCAGCACCTGGCTTTCATATATAAAAAATATGGTCACCAGAAACAACCTATGCTATCGTTGGGGTGTCACCAATCGCAGCCACAGCTTTCGCAGGCCGCAGGCCCGCCAGGGGGCGCATCCAGAACCAGTCGATAACTTCGAATGGCAGGAACTGCAGGAGATAGAGCGGCACTGTTGCGTAGCTCAGTTGTCGGTAGATCACCTGGGCATAAATCAAATCAAATTTACTGTTTCAATTGACTACACTTTTTTTGTGATAGTAGCGAGTAGTAGAACATGATAGCTATAAATGTTTTTATTAAAAGATATTCTAATAGTAAAATTTGCAACTAGCTCTACAAAAAACGGATCGCTATACCATGTTCAGCAGAGATTTGAAAAACTTGTGTCACATGAAAAAAACTCATTTGGCTAATATGGGTCATACGTAAGTCATGGATGTTGGTATCATACTGTATCTAAAGATAATTACTGTGCTGCACAAACGTACTAGGCGGGTTATACATCTCTCTCATCGTTCCTATATATACAGTATTTATGGTATCTTGACGTATTTTACAACAATATGCGTAGTGGTAGCATGTATGTGCACAGATTCGGTGACCTAGACCGATCTATACAAGGAAGTATCTGGGCAAATCTCTATTGATTGATATTTCTTTTCTGTCGTGATATTTAGAAGCAACAGGTGATGGACGAGTTACCCTAATTACTGGTTTTGATAATATGAATAAATGACAAATGAACCAGAGAGGTGTGATGTATCCTGCATTGTAGAATTGCAAATTCACATTCACAACTATAAACAGTGTAAAGGTATCAATGAAATTATTTCCCATCTTTCTTAACGGCCGCGCGGCTACTTCAACACCTACCTTTGGATGCTCTGATCCCACGGCGTCCACCATATCATCCACCACCTCGTGAATCTTATCAGCCTCTCTAGCGCTTTTGTCGATGTGCTCTGCCTGTCTTTTGACGCGAGCATCGAAGAAACCTTTCCCATAGGCTTCTTTGACTTCATCCGTAGCTCCGTCCCACAGTTTCTCGTGAATCTCACGAGCAGCGCCATCTGTGACCAAGTTCGTTCTGCAGTGAAGAGATATAATAATGACATTTGTATATACAAGTACAGTGTGTTTCGTAAGTCGTGCAGGAGCTGTTAGACCGAGAAGAAAAAGAAGACCAGGGAAAGAGTGGTAGAAGGATAGAAAAAAGAGGAGGAAAGTGGGTAGCTGCAGAAATAACGATCTACAACCGAACAATTTACTGATATATGACCTCTACGAATTTCCTAAGGGCACAAGTCTCGATTATAAAAGATGGACGATGGTTAGGTATCCAGCTTCCAGGATATTTACAGATCATGAATAGCAACTGGTAAAAAACTAATTTCAGTATGAAATTTGCCGCTTCCAGCACCATATAAGAAGCACTTTGGCCGATGACGAATTATAGTTGGGTTTCATCCGAAAATAATAATTAATAATGGTAGCTTGTCCATTAATCACTAGAAGTTGGGTCATCGTGCAATAAAATTGATTTGTCGTCAGTGCCAGGACGACAAAGTCAAAACCCACATAAAAAAGGTGCGCTTGGAACGAGTGACAACCATTAATTATCAACGGTAACTATGTATGGTGTGTTGACTTACTTGTAGTACATGGGCTCCACGGTGTGCACAGTAATGTTCCAGTGCTTCATGTCATGCCTCAGACCGTCTGAGAAGGAGACGATAGCGTGCTTGCTCATGCTGTACGCTGTCATGCTGTACATGGTATGTCGTCCTGGGTAGAGAAACATGAGCAGTAAAATTAAAAGTTTATAATTATCAAATCCAAACACGATTGCTATCGTCAGCGTAATTGCCATAAAGATTAGAGCTGTAGCTTCATAGCATCTAAGTCATTTTGGACACAAGTAAGGGGTCACTCCTTAAGAGTGGCAAAATCCAAGCCACAAAGATTGACTTCAACTTTTCAGACAAAAGCCAGTGCATCTATTTGATGCCGTGGGCAAATGAAGCCCATTGGGTTTAAAACAACAAAAATGCTACAGAAATTAGTCCGTAGTTCGAGTCACGTCCCAGCTAAAAAAAAAAAAAAAAAAAGAATAACGCAGAAAACGTTCAGAGAGTAACTGCGTAAAACACATGCCTGTGTTATTAGAAAAAAGAATTGGTAATTTTATTTTTTAAAAATCTGTTCTTATTTGGTCTTAGTTAAAGTTAATAATTAACTCGCGTAACAATATATTCATAAAAATAAAGCGAAACACTGTTGACAGCATTTAAGTTTGTTTTATTGCAAGCAGTTCATAAAGTGAAGCATAGCTGCTTTTGCTGGAGTCCTCTTAAACACTGAGATTCAATAAGTTACAGTTTCTAAGCTTCAGCATTAGCCTGTCCATAGACACTATATTGAACTGTCCATTCAATATCGCAAGTGGGCCTGACAGCAAAGTGATAAAACTTCAATGAAATCTTCCCGACTCAACATAGTGACTTAAATAAAAAGTAAATTGCTGGTGGCGATGCAAGAAATGTAGTTATCAACAAGGAAAACAAATTCGCGGCTAGTCGTCTACAGCGGACAACGAGCATTCAATTTTAGAACACCAAAATGATGTAGCACTGGCTAAAATTAATTTCCAGTTTACCGTTGGCCAGTTTTCATGTATGCGGATTTTTCGCCAAGAGATGCATTCTCTGCGTCTCCAAGAATAGCAGCAGTTAATTTTTGCCTGAGGTCCGGTACAACTGTCCTTCTTTCAAAACGCTTCAGAACAGTTGCATGATAGTCTGGGTGCACCTAACCTCGCCTGTCAGTTTATACCACACCGGAATGCGGACGAGTCAGTTCTAGTCGTCCATTTAAGCCATGTAACCACTATACTTAAGTAGTGGAGGAATAAATGTTAATTCGGTCATAACCCTAAATACTGAGCACACACCGGCAATGGAAGCAATGTTGACAATCCTGCCCCCTCCAGCTTGCCTGAGCAGAGGCAGGAAGGCCTTGGTGACGGCGACGGGGGCGAGGCTGTTTATTCCCAGAACGCGGCGGTAGTGAGCCATCTGCAGGATCTCCGTCTCAGCCAGGCTTGATATGCCCGCGTTGTTCACCACACTCCAAAGCTTCACGCCTGCCCATTTATGCATATAAATTTATTATTGTTACACTTGTATCTGACAAATTCCTAAGCTAAGCTTGTTAGCACAGGCGGTGCCACGAAACTTGTATTGGGGAGGCTAGTTAATTAAGGGAGAGCTGTCGTAAAAAGTGGTGGGGCCTCGCAATACAAACGCGCATGTACGTTGGTTGCATGGTAGCGATATGGGGGGCGGGGAAGGATGTGAGTGTGAGAGACTCATTATTGAGAGGGATGGGGGCTTAAGCCTAATCATGGCGCCAACACTGATTATTAGCTGAGAAATATAATACATGGCATCTATAAAAAGCAAAAAGTATATACATTATGCACTCAAAACGGGTATTAGAGTTGGGTTTACTTTTCGTTGGAAACAAAGTCAAATACGAGATACTGTGCGGTATATGAGCTACAATGCTAGTCACAGCAAACTAACAAACACATGCCCTGAGTTTGCCGGATAATTTCATGACTTATACAATATTCTAGATCACGCACTTAACTACCAGTGAATAGCGAAACATTACCTCAAAAACAGAAGTTCTGAGAAACTCTTTCTTTACCTCAAGCACAAAAAAATTGTAGAAAAAACCTTCTGAAAGGCAAAGTAGAAGAATATGAAAAAAAAAACATGAACGAAACATTTCTGAAGAATGAATTAGAATCAGAAATAATTTTGCACTTTAATCGACTGCCAGGATGGAATAAGTTCATGAAGCGAAGTGTCACTGTACTACTCTTATGATTATTATATCGAAAGTTTTTCCGCCGAAGATGTACCAATCTCTATCGTAGAGTTACACTTACCGTCATCGACATAGAAAATATTATCTTTTCGTGTTATCAAGAAGCTCACATGTATATTTATTAGAGTGCCTGGAGATACCCACTGCCGCACATCATCACTCCATAACCCTCTGACATGTACTGAGCAGTTATCCTCGAACAGACATTACTTGCCGGGACAGAGACTGAGTGCGGACACACACCACACTGTGGCCACCGGCCGCTCTCGCTTCGCTGCATCAGGCTGAAGTAACTCAGAAAAAAAAGACTACGGTACCTACGCATAAACAACTGAGTCAAAACTCACCCAGTTTGTCGAGCTGTTCACGGACACTCGCGGCGGCCTTATCAATGTCCTCCTGCTTGGTCACGTCCATCTTTACGACCTTGACTTTGTTGTTCTTTGCGAGCGCCACAGCGCCGGGACCGTCCGGTGCCAGGCACCCGGCGAACACCTGACATGCAACAACACGCCAAAATGGAGGTCACTGAGTACTTTGCGTTCCTCACCCTTCCCCTCTCATTCCCTCGAGCAACGATGTATTATTACCGCACTCCTAGCTTTATTACCGCACCCACATCAATAGTGTGATCCAAGTAGCGAGATCACTGCGTGTCAACGGCACAGGCGATCGAGTAGTGATCAACAACACATAATTTATCTCCAAGTCGGTCAAAAACGCTGGTTCAGAAACAGAATAACTCGCAGAACAAGAGGGAAAAGTAAACCTTACCTAAAACACACATTCAAACCAAGAGTAATTGCAGGAGTTATGGCAAGAGTCGAGGACTACGAATTAGTACGTCCCATTCACAATCTATGAAAGGCTACAGCCCAGTGAGCCCACACGGTGCACACTGCACAGGCCACGTGACCTGCAGGACCAGGGCCAGCCGCCACACCCCATCTCCAGGTTACACAGCGGCTATTACGGAACGGGTACGAGCCTTGAGGACCGTTGCGGAGCAATTATGTATGGGGGTTTATATCACTGCTCAGTAAGCCTTCGAATTCTGCTCTGCGAGTGCTGCACTTCAAAGGGGTTAGAGGTCAATTCCTAACCCTTCAAAGGTATAAAAGCTTGAGGTAGTAGCAGCAGCAGCAGCAGCAGAAGTAGCGAGATAAACAGTTTCGTGGTAAGTTGAACACTTGAAGGTTCTGGCACCCTGACTAGGACCGCGACAGAAGTGCACTTAATGCTGATATTCTTTCGGTGAAGTTATTATGATTATTATATCATATGCAGGGGTTTCCCACCGTAGCACCGGTAAAATTATTCGTAGCCACATCAGAATATCGACCGCCAGCGTGAACAAAGAAGGGTTGTCAATTCAGCCACTTAGTTTTCATTTCCAACAGCAGAAAACAATTTACATCAACAGAATTCACGTTTTCTGCGCTCCTCATCGAAACACAAGTGCATGTACGCCACAAACTGTTATTCAAATGTTAACCGTCGGATCAATTTCCTCGGCGAGTTACGAATAGGCATACCTCGTCCAATTTGAAGTGAAATAAAACTCAGAATACGGAGCACGTCTAGGCTGTTCGGACAATTGGGTGAGTGAACGCGTCCAAAGGACTAATGTGAAAGCCAATAAGCTCATTTATTACATCCCGTGTGTTGAGGCATTTAGAGCTTAATGCTATCACCAGCTGCGCACCATCTACAGAATACTGCATCAACAAGCTGTCCACGGAAAAGCAGAATATTTAAAAGTTCGTCTGATACAGAGGTTATAAAAATATGAAAATTATATACTTTAAAGTGGAAAATACGGGCGACATAATCAAAAGGAAAAGAAACAGCAATCTAAGTATAAAAGTTATACAACACTGAGAAACAAATAAATACAATCAAAGCCGCCACGCGGTTGTACCCCCAGAAGCTTCTTAAGTCTGACGCAATACCTACCATTGACACGTAAGACGGAATCAGTCATGCTACCGATGAATGAACTAACATTATATCCCTTAGTGTTAAGCCCATGTCAAACGTAATAATAATAATAATAATAATAAAACTAATAGTTACGGTTTAAAATTGTATGTTATCAGTCAGAGGAAAACCCCTGTCAAAAGGAATGATTCGATCCAATAAAATGAAAATTAAGACTACTGCTTCACTCACCGTGAAGCCCATATTGCCGAGGCGCTCAGCCAGCATGTGGCCAAAGCCGGTGTCGCATCCTGATAAAAAAAGGCATGAGTATTAGGGCGTCATTGACTCGAGTTTCAGTAATATAATCCAGTCTCATTAGCTCTAACATTCTTGGAAGTTTAGTTAGTATTGCTGGTTTTGCAGTACTGGATCGAGTGTCAGGCATTAGTCCCAAAGTATAAGACAAAACAGCCCTAGACGAACATTAGGAACAAAATGCGTAGATTGAAGACACTGACCAAAACTGTATTGAAAATTGGGTTGAATACGATGAGCTTGAAAGAAATTACCCCTTCTTCGCAAGGCCTTGATGACTTATAAGCAGATTAGCCTAGCACTAACTTTACTCAGTGTGTAGTCCCGCAGATTGGACTGCGTGGTCTTAGCTTTAGGTAACATCAGCGAAGACACTAGAAGAAACAGACCGAATTGAGGAGGAAAAATTGCTACGTGCATCATGTTGAGTACATGGGCAAGCCACCGTGTATAGCTAAGTGCTAAGGTAGCCCTCATGGCCCTTTTTAAGGGCGCTGCTGGCTGCTAGAAAAGAATTCCTACGACTGCATGGCAGTTGAATTACAAAAGTCCCCGTAAAGCCTGCAGCAGACGATAGTCTTTTGCCCTCAGTTTTCGCTTTAGAGCGGTCGAAAGCGTTACTGCGGGACTCCATCGAGGCAACAAGCGACGTGCATCACAAATTTATTGCATGAAGAAAAGCGTATCATCGGTTTCGGTGGCAGCAATCTACTGTCCCCACTGACGCAACCCAGAACGCGGGACACTATCGCCACAGGCGTCATATCCCCTGCAAAAATCCCATTGCATCGATTGCTGTGTCAGTGGGGCTCTGGCCTTAGTTGCTATTCAGCATCGGTATGCGTACTGCTGAGGGTTTACTGACCTTTGCCAGCAATGGATAGGGTCGGGGAGGGGGCGCAAATTGCCGCATGAAGCCTTCCACCACTGGCGCTATATAGCTCTAGACGATTGTGATTGACTGCAGCCGTATACTTCTCTGGGGCCAGTAGGCCTATATCTGCAGCACAAACGAGTGCGTGTGGGTTTCCCAGCAGGGAGTACGGTCAATGCCACCCGTTTATTAGGTGGCCTTGGTACGGTCATGGTGACTTTACCTTTTAGATAAAACTTGGGACAACCTACACAGGCTACACTTGACTAGTGACGGTTAATAATAGAATTGACATACGGCTAATATCGGGGCAAATCTTTTGGCAGACACACTGAGTTGTGTTTGTTTGAACACAAGAAGCTATCCAACGCTGTAGAGTGGAAACTCAGAACAGACGACTATCATGTGCAGCGGCACTCGCTTCATGAAGATTTTTTGTTTCATAACTTTAGTTTTAGGTATCTGGTTTTACACTCATTCACAAGCACCTGCAATTATTCTGGAGAACCCGTAACCGTTCACGAGAGCCGTAATTTAAAATTTTTAATCTTGTTCAGGGCTGCAGAAAACGAGTGCACCTATAGCGAAGTTTTCTTGTACAAGATGAAGGAAAATCTTACAGGTACCAACTGAACTCTTACCCGTAACGAGCACCGCTTTCTGCTCCATGCCCCTGATGAAGAGCTTCTCCCGTGACAAGTGGTCGTACATCTTGAGCAGATAGTCAGCCACAAACATGCTCAAGAACACGAAGGAAGTAATCTTAACAACATTGCAGCAGCTGAAAAAATACAACGCGGCCCAAACTGCGGCGAAAGTCGCCAAATATCGGTTCTGATCCGGCCACAGCGCCATGGTTAGTTGTAACGGACTGAGCTACACCTAAGCTGGTGAGAACGTGAAGAGTTCCCCGCAAATCTGTTGATATGGACCGCAGGCAATGATAATTTTTCGTTATCTTGGTGCTATCCGAAGGTCAATGCACACTTTTAGCGTTATCTACAGATAAACTAACTGGGCACTACCGCAGTTACTTATTCAACGACGACCTTGGCGAGCCTTGTATGAAAACAATTATGCTAAGTACATACTATGTTTCAAATTAGTTTCAGCTTTGAAGATCTGACCGACGAAGTCGAGAACAAAAATCAGGAAGCAAAGAGGGTAACGGGAGGACTCAAAGGGACTAAAATGAAACTTCGCTGTAGCCTAACCGCATGTAGTGCACATTACATCACATCGACAAGTCGAAGTATTTGAGGGTCGAGTTTAAATTTCTAATCAAAATTATAAGCAGCGTTATATTCTTGATGCGAGAGAAGCGATAAAAACAGTTACTGCTCAATCATTCTACACTTATTATTATTATAACTTTTTCACCACCACTGATGCTCAGAACGGCATTTCAATAGTGTATCTCTGTCAATATGATAGAAGCTTCGTTAAAATATGGGATATTTGTTTACATTTTTATTACTTTTTTTTTTCCGTAGTTTTTANCAAACAAACAAACAAACAAACAAACGGATGGATATATCTTCACCAAAAGTTAATCATCTGTTCCTCCTAACATACCTAACAATCCCTGTAAATTTCATCCAAATCGGTTCATATCTTTTTGAGTTATCTTGGTGACAGACAAAGAGACAAACACGACGAAAATATAACCTCCTTGGCCGAGGTAATAAAACAATAGTTACGGTTTAAAATTATATATTATCAGTCAGAGGAAAACCCTTATCAAAAGGAATGATTCGACCCAATAGAATGAAAATTAAGACTACTGCGTCACTCACCGTGAAGCCCATATTGCCGAGGCGCTCAGCCAGCATGTGGCCAAAGCCAGTGTCGCATCCTGAAAAAAAAAACATAAGTATTAGGGCGTCATCGGCTCGAGTTTCATTGATATAATCCAGTCTCATTAGCTCTAACATTTATGGAAGTTTAATTAGCATTGCTGGTTTTGCAGTACTGAATCGAGTGTCAGGCATTAGTTCCACAATATAAAACAAAACAGCCTTAGACGAACATTAAGAACAAAAATGCGTAGATTGAAGACACTGACCGAAACTGTATTGAAAACTGCGTTGAATACGATGAGCTTAAAATAAATTACCCCTTCTTCGCAAGGCTTCGACGACTTATAAGCAGATTAGCCTAGCGCTAACTTTTACTCAGTGTGTAGTCCCGCAGATTGGACTTCGTGGTCTTAGCTTTAGGTAACACCAGCGAAGAGACTAGAAGAAAAAGCCCGAATTGAGGAGGAAAAATTGCGACGTGCACCATGTTGAGTACATGGGCAAGCCACTGTGTATAGCTAAGTGCTAAGGTAGCCCACATGGTCCTTCTAAAGGGCGTTGCTGGCTGCTAGAAAAGAATCACTACAACTGCATGGCAGTTGAATTACAAAAGTCCCCGTAAAGCCCGCCGCAGACGATAGTCTTTTGCCCTCAGTTTTCGCTTTAGAGCGGTCGAAAGCGTTACTGTGTCTTAAAAAAAACACGGCTTTTTAAGGCCGGGACTCCATCGAGGCAACAAGCGACGTGCATCGCAAATTTGCGGCATGAAGAAAAACGTATCATCGGTTTCGGTGGCAGCAATCTACTGTCCCCACAGACGCAACCCAGAACGCGGGACACTATCGCCACAGCCGTCATATCCCCCGCAAAAATCCCATTGCATCGAGTGCTGTGTCAGTGGGGCTCTGGCCTTAGTTGCTATTCAGCATCGGTATGCGTACTGCTGTGGGTTTACTGACCTTTGCCAGCAATGGGAGAGTCAAGGAGGGGGGCGCAAATTGCCGCATGAAGCTTTCCACCACTGGCGCTATATAGCTCTAGACGATTGTGATTGACTGCAGCCGTATACTTCTCTGGGGCTAGTAGGCCTATATCTGCAGCACAAACGAGTGCGTGTGGGTTTCCCAGCAGAGAGTACGGTCAATGCCACCCGTTTATTAGGTGGCCTTGGTACGGTCATGGTGACTTTACCTTTTAGATAAAACTTGGGACACCCTACACTTGACTAGTGACGGTTAGTAATGGAATTGACATACGGTTAATATCGGGCAAATCTTTTGGCAGACACACTAAGTTGTGTTTGTTTGAACACAAGAAACTATCCAACGCTGTAGAGTGAAAACTCAGAACAGACGACTATCGTGTGCAGCGGCAGTCGCTTCATGAAGATTTTTGTTTCATATCTTTAGTTTTAGGTATCTGGTTTTACACTCATTCACAAGCACCTGCAATTGTTCTGGAGAACCCGTAACCGTTCACGAGCGCCTGTAATTTAAAATTTTTAATCATGTTCAGGGCTGCAGAAAACGAGTGCCACCTATAGCGAAGTTTTCTTGCACAAGATAAAGGAAAATCTTACAGGTACCAACTGAACTCTTACCCGTAACGAGCACCGCTTTCTGCTCCATGCCCCTGATGAAGAGCTTCTCCCGTGACAGGTGGTCGTAGATCTTGAGCAGGTAGTCAGCCACAAACATGCTCAAGAACACGAAGGAAGTAATCTTAACAACATTGCAGCAGCTGAAAAAATACAACGCGGCCCAAACTGCGGCGAAGGTCGCCAAATATCGGTTCTGATCCGGCCACAGCGCCATGGTTAGTTGTAACTGACTGAGCTACACCTAAGCTGGTGAGAACGTGAATAGTTCCCCGCAAATCTGTTGATATGGACCGCAGGCAATGATAATTTTTCGTTATCTGGGTGCTATCCGAAGGTCAGTGCACACTTTTAGCGTTATCTACAGATAAACAAACTGGGCACTACCGCAGTTACTTATTCAACAACGACCTTGGCGAGCCTTGTATGAAAACAATTATGCTAAGTACATACTATGTTTCAAATTAGTTTCAGTTTTGAAGATCTGACCGACGAAGTCGAGAACAAAAATCAGGAAGCAAAGAGGGTAACGGGAGGACTCAATGGGACTAAAATGAAACTTCGCTGTAGCCTAACCGCATGCAGTGCACATTACATCACATCGACAAGTCGAAGTATTTGACGGTCGAGCTCAAATTTCTAATCAAAATTATAAGCAGCGTTATATTCTTGATGCGAGAGAAGCGATAAAAACAGTTACTGCTCAATCATTCTACACTTGCCGACAACATTTTTACCTTATTTTGTGTACGCGTGCATCTGAAGTAGCTGGTCAGTCAGGAGCGTAACGGGAGGACTGACGAAAAATTAGCACCAAGAAGTGACGTCATCATCGACGAATCTATGGCTGAGCAGCCTAGGAGTATTTTAACTAATTTAACCAGAAAAGTCGTCTTAAGTTGCGGAATACATCTCTACCGCATAAATAAATTAAGATAATACATAATAATTTAGCAATTATTCAAAGAAAATTACAGTGCATGTTGGTGGAAACTTTCACAACACTAGCGCTGGATTTATTCCTTTCCGACGACCTGATTTACTTTCTTTTTCTTGAACGAAGCCTTATTTATACATCATATGTATTTAGTTCACAGAAAAAAAAGGAAAAAAGGGGAAAAAATATAAAAAGAAGGAAAAAAGAAAAAAAGAGAAAAAAGAAAAAGAAAAAAAAAAGAAAAAAGTAAAAAAAAAGAAAAGAAAAAATAAAAAATGAAAAAGGAAGAAAGGGAAAAAGAAAGGAAGAAGGAAAGAAAAAAGAAAAAAAAAACGGAAAAAAAGAAAGAAAGAAGGAAGGAAAGGAAAAAGAAAGAAAAAGAAAGAAAGAAGGAAGGAAAGGAAAAAGAAAGAAAAGGAAAGGAAAAAGAAAGAAAAGGAAAGAAAGAAAGAAAGAAAGAAAGAAAGAAAGAAAGAAAGAAAGAAAGAAAGAAAGAAAGAAAGAAAGAAAGAAAGAAAGAAAGAAAGAAAGAAAGAAAGAAAGAAAGAAAGAA
>LQNS02000303.1:17734535-17753098 GCA_001587735.2 Parhyale hawaiensis
AGAAAGAAAGAAAGAAAGAAAGAAAGAAAGAAAGAAAGAAAGAAAGAAAGAAAGAAAGAAAGAAAGAAAGAAAGAAAGAAAGAAAGAAAGAAAGAAAGAAAGAAAGAAAGAAAGAAAGAACATTTATTGTTCTCATATGGTACTGTGTCGGACAAGATCAGGGCACAGCACCTGAGATTTTCATGTTTAAAACTAACTTAAGAATAATAATAACAACAGCATCAGAGAGTTATACATAATTATGGTCTGCAGAGAGTCACTGGCACAATGCCCACACAGTATGAATGAGATTATAAGAGAAACGTAGGCTTCACAGAGTTAAAGCAAAATAGGTTTGTTTGTGGGAGTATGAAGTACCGTCTGCAAAAATCGACTGTCTAGAAAAAAAGAGTCGAGAGATTTTTTTTTTATTGAGAGCACGAATGGCAGCGTGCAGAAAATAGTTGGCTAAGGCAAGGTGTAGCGAACTAGTAGTTAACACTGGTTAACACGATTACAGGAATTTCAAAATAGGGAAAAAGTGGGATGGGAAATTTAGGGGATATATGTAGATCAGCTAGCCCTTTTCAAGAGTGAAAGAGAAACGGACATGTAGTACAAGAAATAAAATAAAATGTAAAGAAATTGCAGTCTAAATTACAATGCACATTACATGATAAGAAAAGAGAAAATGTAGAACTAAAAGTAGACATACTATACAGTGTGACAAAAAAAGGAAAAAAAGCTATGACAGTCGTCAGATTTTGTTTAATGTTTTCATTCAATCTTCGATTACCCAATTCGATTGCTAGCTATACGCCCGAGCAGAGGGTGTCTCACAGGGTTCTCCGCACGGGAGAAGGTAAAAGCCTGGCGGTCTGGGTCGGCCATCTCGATCATTGGCCTACCTCCCGTAACAGAGGGGGAAGTATTGAGAGCCTACGTAACTTTACAAAACTAGTTTCGTTAGTAGGAGCTGCGGCAAGCTGCGACATCTCCTGCGGAGAGGTCAATTGGGACCCTTGGGTTCGTGAGACCCAAATAATATATTGACTGGGAAAGGGGCCCGCCAGAATCCACTTTGAGGCATGAATAAAAAAACATGTTTATTTTTTATCAACAAATGTAAGCACCATTGTAGCCAATTCTGTACGCGAGAGAAACCACAGTGACAGTAAGAAATTGCTAGAACTTTCTGTGATATGTTTAAGAAAACAACATATGAAGGCCTGAGGTCCCACATTCAAATACTTCGACTAGTCGATGTGATGTAAATTTACTACTTGCGGTCACGGCTAAGTTTCATTTTAGTCCTGTTGAGTCCTCCCATTGCATTCTGTGCTTCCTGGTCAGGAGCGAGGGATCGAATGAATTAGGTCGAAAAAACATGATGATATGTTCAAAAAATATGTTTTATGAAAAACACTGTGAACTAAATATGAAGTGTAGATAATGCTTGACTTCAAAGAAGAAGTTGTCCATCTAACGGTAACCTATTCGCAACACCAGTCAAATTTCCGACTATCATGCAGGCAAATTTTCTTAGTAAAACGCTACGCAATTTTGCATTCATATCCGGGCATTTCATAACGTTTACAGTGAATTCACTATCTCTGACGTTATGGTTATTTCCAGGCTACAAACACGTTTATAAAAAAATGTAGCATTAAGTTCTTAACAGACTGCAGCGGGTACCACTGCAATGCAGACATACGGTACGCAAAAGATTTGAGAAATAAAGTTTACTTCCATAATAATATATAAGGGGTATATACTAGTGTTTAGAAATTCTCTGCGTTGTGCAGAAGAATAATAACACAGAGCATGAACACTGAGCAAAATACTCTGAAAAATGTAGTAGTAGAAATTTTACTAGCGCTTCAGTGGCACACTGCCTATACCGCGTCGAATTATTCCTGTGTTTAACCACAGGCTTGTGCGCTGCGAGGGCGCGGAGCTCCTCATTTTATATTGCAAAGTAATAAGGAGAACATTATTATCATTATTACTTTTACATATAGTTATTTAATTCACAAAGAAAAGGGTAAAGCCGTAGTTGACGATTGCAATTATCGTAAAGGATTCATCACAGTTTGTGATAGAGGTTACATCTGGTAAAAAAAAAGTCTTCGGGGCATTTCTATTAAATTGGCCACGAAATCCCTCAGAAAGCATTCCTTAGAGTATGGAATCAGTATCCCGACCATACATGTCCGGACAGCAGTCCTTCCGCTCGATCGTCGGAGAAGGTGGAACACTCGGCCATTAATGCAATGCGGTGAGAGGCACGGCTCAGTCGCCAAAATACGGTTGCGGACGCCTCATCCGCAGACAGTCGTGAGTGAGTCTTGTGTGCCCAATACGTAGGCGGCACAGTACGGCGTCCATTCGGCGGTCGACGCTATTTGACGAGTGCCATTCTCGGACGGTTTCTTTAATTGTTCGTAATTTATTATTTCTCTGCGCCTGCCAGTGGGACTGCCATAGCTCGCGCAGATTTCGTTTAATTAGTGGGTAATAGTCTCGGCAGGGGACTGCACGGTTTCCCGCGGGCAAATCCAACAGGGCCACCTGACTCGATTCTCCATCGGCCAGCTCATTACCTGCGATGTCAACTTGACCAGACACCCAACTGATATACAGACTTTCCTTCCTCTTGCAATTTTTGTATCGTACTTACTATTCGGTTGATGACGGGGTGGATGCTGTCGAATGCTCGAATGGCCTGCACTACACTCAGTGAGTCAGAGAATATGGTATAGTTGTTCTCATCGCTGTCTCTAATGAGGAGCAGCGCCCCGAACAGCTCGGCGGTGAAAATCGATCTCCGGTAATAGCATGCATGCTCTAGTTTCACCAGTGGCCGCGGCTGCGCATCCAACTCGGTCTCCCGTTTCAGAGCCATCGGTATAAATGTGGGTATATAGAGTTACTATGTTTGTCTTTTTAGCAAGAGGGAAAGGGAGTCTTCCTTTTTTTATATTGCATGCCGGGGCAAAAAGTTGAAACTGGTATGCGCTAAGTTGGCTCGTCTCTGAACAGGACCGGGGCCCCCTTAGAGGGCTCGATTTCCGCTATGAGAGAGAGGGCTTCATGGTCATTGAAGGACGGAAGTGTGTACGGAAAATCTACTCCCTCTGCCCGGTCTTGGCATACACTGTTCCAGGCCGGGAATCGGGGGACTTGTTCTACTGATAGGTAAGTTGCACCCTGCGCTGCTGCAGGCAGGGTTCGCCGCTCTCAGCGAGAAGACTTGGTATGGGTGATGTACGGAAGGCTCTGGTGCATAGCCTTAGTGCTGCATTGTGCACAGCGTCCAGTCGCGTTAGGACGGAATTCCTCTCCAACTGATATACGATACAGCCATAGTCTAGTCTGCAGCGTACCAGGGTCTGGTAGAGGTATAAAAGAGTTTGCGGGTCGGCGCCCCATGACAATGCCGTCAAGTGTTTGACTTAGTTGAGTCTGCGCAAGCACTGTGCTCTCAACATCTGAATGTGTGATTTCCATGACAGTCTTTTATCTATTGTCATTCCGACGAATTTTACCTCTTCGTTATAGTTTATCCGTACATTGTAAGTTCGGGTGATATTAGAAGTCTGGCACGCCCTATGTGGAGGGCAGAGGTCTTGGCAGCAGAGAAGGAGAACCGTGGTCGGTCGCCAAGTCACAAACGCGGTTGATGGCTCGCCGTAGTCGTCGACGTAAAACTCTCAAATGTCTCGAGGAGGAGGAGTATAGCATCAGGTCATCTACGTACAGTGACCCGTGCACGTATGTATTGGGGAAAGTCTGCTATGGTGTCGTTTATTGCCAGTAGGAAAAGGGCACAGCTAATGACGCTTCCCTGAGGAACCTCTTTATCTTGTGTCTTTACAGGGGAGAAGGCCTGTCCCACTCTGACCCTGAAGCGCCGCTCGCTCAAGAACTGCTACAAGTAATAGGCCATGTTACCTCTTATGCCTATTTTGTGCAGTTGTAGGAGTATTCTGTGTCGCCAGGCTGTGTCGTATTCCTCTTTAAGACCAAAGAAGACACATAGTGTGCCCCTTTGTTGTCTTGTTCTCTATGATGTTATTTTGTATACGCACGATGGCATCGGTGGTGCTACGGGACTGTCGAAAACCGTGCTGCACGTTGCAGAGGAGCTTGTGGCTTTCAGATATTTCATCAGGCGGGTGTTTACAATTTTCTCCATGATTTCTCCGGGCAGCTGGTCAACGCATTGGGTCGATAGCTACTTGGTTCTGTGGGAGGATTGTCTGGTTTCATGATAGTACAGTGGCGAGACGCCACTGTTCCGGGCACTGGTGTGTTGTCCAAACTTTGAAGTATACCGGTATTGTTAGGAGTGCTCGAACTGCTGAAAGGTGCATGAGTTTCAGCATCTTGTAGTGTACACTGTTAAAGCTGGGACATGTGTTTTTTGCATTGTGTGAGGGCGTTACAAACTTCCAGTGCAGTGATTGGATCGTTGTATGGCACCTCGCCGTATGCGCGACGGGCTGCAAAGCTCATGGGTTGTTGTTCCAATATTCTCTTTCTCGACTGAAAGGCGGGTGGGAATGTCGCACCACTGCTGACCTCGCTGAAATGTCGGGCCAAGCTGTAGGCGACCTGGTCAGGTTCCACAATCACTACGCCATTCTCCTCTGTACAGGTAGGGCCGTGGTGTGGTTTACCGGTCATCTTTTAACGCGTTGCCAGACCTTGCTCATTGGAGTATTAACGTTTAGTGTAGTTGTATATTCCTTCCAAGAGGCTTTCCGGGCCTCTGGTGGAGGGTAAACTGTGCCTGCGCACGTGCGCGGCAACGTGCTGTTTTATTGGCCAAGAATCTATTTCGTTGGTAACGTCGGAGTAGTGTTTCTCCGCACATACTCGCGTGCACTCGTCATTCCACCATAGAACTGTGTGAGGAGCAGCTCCACCTCTGGATATGGCGATGGCCGCTCTCGCAGCCCTCGTCAGGGCTTCCGTGAAATGGTCCACTATCTGGTAGACGGGCAGGTTTTCATCTAACTCCTCCATGAACATTATTATAATATTGGTATTGTCCCGCTATTTCTGAAACTAAAACAATAGCGATCCAAGATGATTTACTTGGCTTACAACCGGAACCACAACGTTGTGTTCAGGTGGCAAGAAATGAAGGACGAAAAGAGAAGAAAGAACCACAAGTGCGGTCGGCCCCTTCTGTGGTCCTCCGCACGAGCGAAGGTAAGAGCCCCGCAGAAAAAGTCTGTCACCTTGGTCGGCGGCCTACCTCGCGGGACAGAGAGGAAATATAGAGAACCTACCAACTCTACCCAACTAACCTTCTCAGCAGGAACTGCGGCCAGAAGCTACATTGCCTGCGAAGAAGGCATACGGGGCCCTTGGGTGCGTGATGCCCAAACATATTGTGACAGGGGAAGTCTACCTCCTCCATCTGGCTCAAGGCCTCGAAGGTAGCCCAATCGGATCGCCGGAGGATATAACGGGGTGATGCAGTATGATTTTGGAGATCCGGGAAACTGGTGCACACACAGTAGTGGTCGCTCCCGTGGGTGTCACCAGTCACAGTCCACTGGACGTCATGAAGGAGGTCAAGCGTACAGAGTGTTAGTTATAGTTAGGAAGTTTAAGCCTCCGTTTCCGAGCAGAACGATATCACAGAGGAAAGAGCAAGGGACATATAGTATGCCGATAGAAACGGGGAGCCCATGCGCGAAGGTGTTCCCACGGGATCAACGCGCATGGGAACAGCAAGCCGGGAAAGAAGAGGAAGAACAGAGTAAAGCATGAACAAGTAGGAGCATGAAATTGGGAAGTAAGCAAAGTGGGCACGAGAGACGTTCCAAAGGCCTAGTTAATGGCTGAGGTAACCTACACAGGCCCCTGGGGTTGCCTGGCTCCATAGCATAGGATGGACGAACCTAAACTAACCTAACCCTATGGCCTATCCTATGCCCTCTGAGGGGAAGCAGTTACAGCATCAAGCGTTGTAAAAAAATGTTTGCTCATGGTTCACCGATAGCACCTCGTGTAGCTGCACTGACAATAATTGCGCATCAATGCATGCTTCAGATGTACTAGAGACACCTTTAGTGAATTTCACTTGATGGTTAGGGGTGAAATTGCAAATACTAGAGCTGTTGCGGCCAGTTTGGTCCTGCTTTTTGGTCGTAGGGCCATAATTGCCCACCTCAAGAAGTCACTCGACACGCTTGGAATACTGAGCAAATACGAAGCTCCTTCTCATAGGATATTTGTAACAAAGGACAATAAAACGACAATACAATAAACAATCAATTTTAGGAAGGCACACAAGGTCAACGATGTTCTTACACTATAAGATGACACTCCTGAATCAACGACTTGAGACTTCTAGCAGTTGTGTGACACTTAACGTTGGCATATGAAGCAATAAGAATGACTGTAACAATACCACGGGTTTGGCGCTCACGTGACATTTCAACCATTCGTTAGACAATGTCGGCAAAGGGGCTGAGGACCAGACGCGTCACACAGTGGAAACTGGAAAGGGGCGCCGTTGTCCTAAAACCAGCCCGGTTAACTGTTCACTCAGTACGCCCAGGAGGTGGAAACGGTCAGTGGACGGTGAAGCGCTCTGGGTTCGGGACAAGAATACCTGCGCCCAGCCGGGAGGGGTATGAGAATTTCCAGGGTGAACATTGTTTTTAATGTCCATTGAATACGACAAACAATGTACATAATTGACATATGGTGAATAAGAGTCAATAAGCCACATATATAGCTAACCAAATTTGGATTACGACGACAACCGCCACCGCTTTATAGTTGAAGTCAAGCGTCTGAAGTCGAGTGTAGGCTCGTAATGGGACGTTCGAGTCTCATTAGTTTTCATATCAATTTCCTTAAGTAAGATTCAGGTTCACCAGCGTAAGAAGACTACAACAGTAAAGCAAGTACGTGAACGTAGCAGAGCCTTATTACAAGCGTTTCGATACAATGAAAAATGTTTAGCTACCAAAGGAAGCTGTTATAGGATTTTACCATCTGAGACGCTATGCCTGTTAAGGCAATTACTGCGTACTGCTCCACAAACACACAGAGCTCTGTTATGTGCTCTCACCCATGCAAGTAGTATTAGTAGTTTTACTAGCGCTTCAGGGGCACATTGCCTAGATCGCGCCGAACTATTCCTGTGGTTCAACACAGGCTCAACCATGCAAGGAACAGCTAATTTAGAGAAGTCTCCTTAGAATACTTCAGGTAAACCAAAGGACACGGACACTATCCTAGAAAAAAGAGAGCCACACTTGTCTCCATACATCATTCCGTCCTCTCTTCAAAAGCAAACACAAATCTAATAAGGATGGTAACTGGCTACAGCCATCCACGGTAAGGTGCTGAAAGAAATGCTGTATAACGAACTAACCTTATTCATTTGTTTCGTCAATGTTCGTTGCTTACCGTCTCCGTCAGTAAGTGTCCTGTTGGACGTCTCGCAAATCGTGGTCTTCTGCCCTAACGACCAAGACATGTTACCATAAGAAGTGTTGCGCGATAAACGGTAGATTATCTGTTAATATTACATAATTCAAACCCCTCGTAAAATAAAAAGCTTTAGTGTAACAAGTTAAAGCAAGTTTCCAATCATTAATCGACACAGTTATTATTGCTACGTAAATTTTAAGGCCCACAGGACTCGTCGCAGTAACCAACAGTAAGATCGGAGTAATGAAGACATCAAACTTCTCTTTGAGGCGAGACTTGCACCGAAACGTTACTAGCGACCTCACACGGCGACACCATTACATCCTAAAACAAGCCTTACCCGGGTAAGAAGGCATAGCCGGTGGTATGATGACGTCATTAAGAGGCAGTGATAGTGACGGCTCCCCTAAAGAACAGGTTTTCTATTTTGGAGGGTTTCTGTCAGGAAGAACGGCTGTGATATGTTGAAGAAGTCCACTCAACCCACTCCTCTGTTCTTAATGCGCATATGTTGAGTAATTTCCTTTACTGTTCAGGGTGACTTTGTAAACACGACGGCGCCTTTTATTGTCGTTAAAGAAATACAGTAATCAGTAAAGCTAAATACAGGTACCAAATTTAACAGAGCCAACAGAGCTGTCCACATTCAATATATCAACAGAAAATGAACAGTTTTTTTACAACAGAAGTTCACAGAGCAATTAGAGATACAAATAACGGGACAACATACCGTATGTCCGCCCAACAAAGAATATTACAGGTATTTGAGAACTTGATAACCCTGAGCGTTCTACATAAATTATATACTATTAGAGACTGAAGAAATCTCTCACGAAAGAAAACGTACTAGTCTTGAGCAGAGTATCGAAACGGTGAGAGAATTGAAGAAATTCTGAGCATTAGTTCAAAGTATGCCACGATAAGCTGAGAATTAAGTAGTTCAGAGCACTAAACATAGAAATTTCGACGCTGATGGGTCAGAGGTGAGACGAGTCTTGTTAGGACTCGTGATCATTGTAAAGAGCAGAGTCAAGTTTAGAGCATGAACTTAATATTACGAGAACAGCATCATCGGCACGTGCCCTAGGGGACGATAGCTACACTTCAAATATTTCACCGACTACGGAGAACAATGCCCTTGTATAGGAGATTCCAGTAACATTGAGATAACAAGTACAAAAAGAATTAGAGACCCAAGGGGGTACAACTACAGTAGTTACTCAACAGAAAAGAGCACACTTATCACACATTGCATTCCGCCTGAGTGCAGTTTCGTATCAAGTATGTACATGATATTTTAGGACTCAATTATCCTGCTGCAAAATCCTTCTTCGAAATTCCTATGGTAGAAGATCACAGTTATTTAGGCTTAATACATAAATTGTGACAGTAACACTGCCTAGAGAGAGGGACTGAGATCATCACGTACTGTATGGGTCAGGCTCAAAGTTTGCGGAACTTGGTGACGTGTGGTTGATCCGAAACTAATCTCATGATCCTTGGCCAGATGCTCCGGAGAAAGCAAGCTTAAATGATTTTTCACTAAACCAACAAAGTCAATGACTTCTCAGAGGGAAACGAACGGCCAAGTACTCGGAGTGGGCACGTGGCCTATAAGAAATAAAGACAACAAAAACTAATAGCGTACGTGTGTATTCGGTTACGTCAATCACACTTCTAAATATAGCTACTTGAGCAATGAGATAATGGAGATTCGAAAAATAACAAGGTAAACGTTCTTGGCGAGATTCTTATCATTAGTCTAACTATTGTGTAAAACATTTTTTCCGAGCATAAATTTCACATTTGACATATTGCAACGTGGGTCGTATATCACAATTGTTTGAAAGAACTATTCGACAAGAAATATGCTACAGTACACACTATCAGCTACACTCAGAAGCATGGCTTCATATTCACCACTGACGAACAGAGCGACCAAAAACTGATATGAAATACATCGATCGAATCCGAGGGGATCACTACCCATGCGGTAGCCAATAAGGAATCAACAGGTAGGGGGGAGTAAGTTGGTAACAACAGTAGCTACATCAGTACAGACGACGCTAACAACATTCATGATGAAGAGTCAAAAAATAATATAATGCGCTACTTACAGATTAATTTTTCATCATCTTCACTTATTAATGTAATATTTTTTATAGCATATGCAGCATAGGGAAAAGAGAGGCGCCGGTATACAGTGACTGTTCGAGAGCCGTGTTTGTATCGGCCACGTGAGTAACAAAGATTGCTATCAAAACGGTTCCAGTTGAGGCTACAAACGACAACGAATATGTTTACTTCATCACGGTTATGAAATATACAGCACTGTGATGCAGTTTCACAACTCTCATATGAAGCTTTGGCGAGAGGTCGTTCCTAATATTTTGGCTTTGGCAGGACAAAACAATAAAAAAGGAGCAAGGAGAGCAGCAGAAGATACTTTCAGTAAACTACCGGACCTAAAGGAAAGTGTGAATGCCTAAGGCAAAGGATGGACTCCAAATGAAGTTATATTAATTAAAACGTTCCAGACGTACGCTGGTGTTTACCAGAGTGCACGACAGGGTTCGTACTATGAAATCTGACGATATTCCTCATTGACATCAAGACACAAGGTCTACTGCTCAATAGTTACTACCGGTAGCTACTCTACTCATAATAATCCCTTGTTAGCCGGTGTTCAGTCTGGTCAGACGTGACGTAACGTCACCAATGGAAGGCATGCGGCGACGATATAAAAAAAAAATTCGCATGCGGCGACGGTTAGGAAAAAAACTTCATCTCCATGAAAGGCTAATTGAGCAATTTACGATTCCGCTCCCACAGCAAAGAAGACTTCAGTGGAAGAACGAAGGGACCCACAGCATGTCGATAAAAACATGGAACCCATGCACAGGGTGTTCCCAAACAGTTCAACGCACATCGGAACAGCAAGTGAGAAGAGGAAGAACAAAACAGAGTGCAATAAGTAGGAGCTCAAATGGAAAGAAGCACGTCCCGAAAGCCTAGCTGAGGCTAACGTTGCCCATGAGAACCTCCTGGGGTCGTTGCTCACCTCAACATAGGATTGGCAAAGCTAACCCTATGAACTCTGGCCCATCCTTTGCCCCCTGAGAGGAATAGCACGTTGTTTGGTAAAATAAGAACTGGAGAAGGCTTGGAAAATGTCATGGCATAGGTACACGGAGCTAACGGGCTAATGTGGTAGCATTGCACATTCTTAGCTTGGCCAAATAAATCAACATTTCACGTTGCGTTTGGTAACAGTATCAAAAAATAACATCTTTTTACAAAAATTTTACATAATACGACGTGAATTTGTCAAAGATTTCCAAACATTTAACTGTAAGCATCTTAAAGCTACAACATATGTCAAGCATAATGAATAAAAAATGTGTTGGACTGACCACCAACAAATGATATGAAACAACTCGATTGCTTACATCAAAGTGTCCAACAATACAGTGAAGCAAGGCACTAGTAATCAGCAAAGGCATCACATCAAAGACTTACCACCAGCTTAAGAATAAAGAGGAAATTCGCCGTGAAGCCTGCAATCTTCACGCACTAAAATATCAATCACGAGTTAGGTCAGCACCAACTCGTACAATTTCTGCGTAACTACTGGAACATGGTCAGTAACAACAAGGTAGTATACGCATGCAGTACACATGGTGGGTATATTTCAAACAACCGAAAAGTCAAGATCCTGCAGGGCTCCAATAACAGTGATAAATTTTCTTGGTCGTGCATACGACAGGATGCCTCTAACAGTCGCCCTTGATGCGCACGCTGCTGGAGCAGGGATAGTCTTATCTAATTAGCTTCAACTTGTTTTAAAACTATAATCATAAAGGCTTTAGTCTTAACTCTGGGCCGAAAAGCGAATTCAACAATCCCGCTTGAACTTATAAATAGCTAACTGGATTAGCTTATAGCGATAGCAGGGCCCAAACCAAGGACACCTGAGGATGTCACTACAGGAGTGAAGCATTGCTCACGATGGACATCACAGTATAAATCATGCCAAAACAATAGGCCCTGCGCTGAATGCCATCACTTGCAGGTATAATAACAAGGTGACGGCCCTCGTGCACCAGCTATAAGAACTAAATTTTTGCTTCAACGAATCCGTGCTAGCAATAGCAAGCTATGCTATGTATGAACTGATTCCTGCAGGTGAAGTTCTATTTAATAAGATGCTGTTGGTTACTGCTAAGTCAAGTAATATGCAATTATGGGCTATGCGGGCATGTCCATGGCCACGCAGCCGAGGCGATAAGATTGCAATGCAAAGAAGCTCAACATTCTCACCTCCAACACAAGGGACATGGCACACAGGCACCATGAGTACTACAACCAACACAAACTGAACTCACGACAGGCGTACTGCAGACGGCAGCCCGAGCTATGACAATAAAGACGCAGAAACAGCCAAGACAAAGAACAAAAGACCGAGAGTCACAGAGCTGCGAGAGCCACCACTTATGGCATCAAACATGAGCCTGGCATACAGGTCAGTGACAGCTTCGTTTGGGTTCGCATGTTCTCCATCAAACCAAATACGCATGCAGGGCTCGTTGTCTGGTGTGTACCGCCACGATCCGTCCCATATCTGCAATAGCAATGCAACGGAGCTCAGTACCATTCCCAGTTAGTTCTTCCCTCACGTTTAATAGAGTACTGCGTTTACACTCGAAATCACTTCTTACGTCACGAAACAGAGCACTAGTGTACGAATTACATACTGCGTGCATATAAGGAAATGGTAAACATCCTCGAAGGTAAGCATGCATCCTTTGCAAAGCTATTAGCCTCTAATATTGTCGTGTATTTGTGCTCATCTTCAAGTGCGACACACACAAACTAAGAAAT
Source organism: Parhyale hawaiensis (assembly GCA_001587735.2). Classification (NCBI taxonomy): domain Eukaryota; kingdom Metazoa; phylum Arthropoda; class Malacostraca; order Amphipoda; family Hyalidae; genus Parhyale; species Parhyale hawaiensis. The sequence continues at coordinate 17,746,860 of LQNS02000303.1, forward strand.
TTTTTGTTGCAATAAGTCTCTTGATTCAAATGTTTATCTGCTTAGACTTATGCTCACAGTAACAACTGCATCGGTGAATAAGAGCTTGCAGCTAAAATTAATTCTTTCAACCGCTGCTTCATCAATTTCACATTGTGATTCCAAAACTGAAAACAGTGCTTGTCTATCAAACCACCTTTGTGTATTCATCATCATTATTATTTCAAACTTTACGGACGGGCCTCTACGAACATGTAGTGAAACCTAAATGAAGCAATCTGCAACACCGGGAAGCCCGCATTGCTGCCAAGTAAGATGCATCACAAAGTCATTAACAAAACTCGGTAGGTTCAGTGCGCTACTACTGGCGGGAAAAAGGCGCAAAGAATAGAAAGACACTCGAGTGGACGGCCCCATTTGAGGCCTTCCATACAAGAGAGCGCAGAGAAGTCCTACGAATTAAGTCTGTTATCGCGATCGACGGCCCACCTTGAGGAACAGAAAGGAGAAAATAGAGAACCTACCTAACTTTAGAAAACTAATCTCGTCAGCAGGAACTGTGGCCAGATGCAACATCCCCTGCGGAAAAGGAACTTGGAACCCTTGGATTCGTGAGGCCCAGATATATTGTGGCAGGGATACGGGCCCGCCAGAATATACCCCTGAAGACTTTCATTGATTATTCTTGCACAATATCCACTGATATAATTTAGTAACGTTTTTGATCATGCTCTTTCTATGTGAACCATGACAAGTATCTACTAAGTCCGAGGCCTAGCCAAATTTTTCTTGTATATTCAGAATGAATATACAATACTGTATTTGTAGCAGTTCCAAAGTTCGTGGCACTGGGGTAGATGTAGATATTTGTTTTTAGACCAATGTTACACCGTGTTATTAGTATTACTACAGCTATAATCTCTACTTACCAGCCCATTAACCGTGAGGTCAATATTTACCCTAATAAAAAGACAACTTCACCAACTGACCTTTTCGCAGAAATTACTGGCATTGCCATACATTTCAGCAAAGGTAACGCAGGTGGAGCCTTTGGGGCACACATTGACTTTGCAGGTTGTGGCGTTGTTCTTACATCTGGTTCCTGAGGAAAAATAGAGGATACGTCGGTAAAATATACCCTCGTACGTACGTCCGGAGAGAATAAGAGATTGGGAAAAATGGGGATGGGCTAAAATTGCTATGGGCTACCTACGAGTATGTTGGTCACATGACTGGGGGAGGGGCCTGAGCTAAGGCTGAGCTCATTATTAGTGGAGCTCAAGCAAAATTTACGCGACGCCACTAAAAACAGAAAGGAACATATAGTATGTTGATAGAAATGTGTGATTCCTCACAAGATCAACGCCCATATAAAATAATAAGTAGGAGGATGGAAATGGAAGGAAAGAAAGTGGGCACGAAGGACAGACGTCCCAAAGGCGAAGCTAAAGCTAAGGTAGCAGCCTGTGTGTTCTTCTGTGGCACCACTCCCCACAACATAAGATGGGCAAACTTACATATCCTAACCCAATGGTCCATCTTATGCCTCCTGAGGGGGGGGGGGGATGTCTAACTCAAAAGTTAGTTTCAAAAGTGGATATACAAAGGTGATGGTAACATCAAGCAAGGGACATAGTTTGTGGTGCAGTTCCACACTATTTACAAGTAGCGATTTGATATTGTACCTTGTTACCATTCGGTTTAAGTTTTAAATTATACGCAATGGGAGTTTAGGCCTCCATAGACCCAGCACATGCTTGAAGAGAATATGAAAGGAAATGCAGAGAAGATGGGATAAATAATAGAGAACTCCAGCACAGAGAGTCGCCAGCGTCATAGAAGAAAATGTAGAAAGCACAGAGTCCTTTGTCTTTACAACCAAAGACGGTCTTGAACGAACAAAACCACGACAGAGACAGAGCAGTGTTTTTTTTTAAAGGGTGAGGGGAGATTGGGTAGCGGCAGACGGTTATAGCCTATTAGTTAGGCAGCATTGCAGGCGTTGTTTTATTTTAAATTTACTTTTCAAGAAGATCATCTCAAAAGCTAAAAATTACAATGAGGGAGCTTCAAGAACCATATGTCACGGGAAACATGATCTCCAAGAAATTGTGCACAAAACCAATGGCAAAACCCTACTTTCTGACTCAACTTCACACATGCACCAACAGTACGGGGTAAATCAGATGCTGGTCTTTATCTCAATAATACCGTACATCAAACCACCAATTCAGTTAGAACCACGGCACTACAATCACTCACTAGCAACTGCAAAGGTTGTGGACAAACAGCACAAGAACTGTAACATAAGACAGTACCTACTGTTATTGTTATTATACTAGCTGTTTAAGCCTCCCTAGACACAACTATGGTGATTCAAGATAGGAAAAGGAAGGAACACGTAGTATATCAAGAGAAATGAGGAACCCATGCACGAAGATGGACCAACGCGCATGGGAACAGCAAGTTAGGTAAAAGAGGAAAAACAGATGAAAGTAAGTTCAGCAGTACGAAATCAAGAAGGAAGCAAAGTGAGCACCAAAGATAGGCGTCCCAAAGGCCTAGCTAGTGACCAAGGTACGGTAACCTACACAAACCCCTTGGGGGGCGCTGCTCCAATACCTTCTGTACTATCCCAGAGCAGCACCAACATTAACAAGTCGTTTGTAAGCTGTACGTTTCACGTGGATATTACCAACGCTGCAAAGAAAATTCACCTTCAGATTGAACAACAGCATCCGCCACAGAAATGGTGATCCAGTCAAAGTTGAGGGACCAGTTGTCGGTGCAGGTGTAGTCGTACTGACAGTCCCGGAACCACTGGTCACAGTCGCTGGCGCACAATGGAACTCCGTAATACCGCTGGTTGCGCCATGAGCGGTAATCCTGGCAATACCAGGCAGGTATACATGAAACAGAATTCATAACATAAACAGAAGTGATGATACAAGTATCATAGCTACACTCGTATAGATACCATAATCTGAAAACAGAAAGACCAAAGTTTAATTTTGTTTAGGAGTAGCATTAGCCTATTTAACTCTTTACTGAGAGGATGAAAAATGCTTCAGGTAATGAGAATAGCAATGTGGAAATGACCATACATAATCTGTTGCCTGGTAGTGGTGGGTTACCATGTATCTAGCTAAAGTAATTTTGAGTATTATTTGACACTGCGATTTATGTAAAGAGTAAAAAAAAAAGACCTAACAATATATCATATGAAGCTATACAAAATTCTGCACACACCTAATATGAACAATAAACTAAAAATGAAACAATAGTCAACCAAGCCACATTACCCAGCTCACAAGTACAAATAGGCACAAGTGAGTCTGCATTAGGAAATCACGTAAGTAAATACATACCTAGTCGGGAGTTAGGTACCACACCTCACTCAGTGGTTTGCAGTAACTCTGAGAATCTTGGTACATGTGTGGGTGCTATGCATAACAGCACCTGTTCCTTGTAGGAACTACCGTACCTATGAAGACCCGTAGATAACTACCTATACATATACACAATATGCAATTAGCTTCTGCTTGAAGGAGATCTAGACTTGGGTACACTGCTTAGAAGAGATCTAAACACACATCCAAAACTCAGAATACAGTTCCCTTGCTACTTGGCAGTTCAATTACATATTGCCGATTAACGAATTTATGGAGATTTAATATACCTATCGCATATACATAGATATAGAAATATATTGCGGATTTTCTAGCATATTCAAGAAGAATTGCAATGTATCATCATTAGCTATTTAGACTGTGCAGCAGATTCATCGACATCATCACTAGGGTTTCATTTCAATTTTTTTGTGTTTAGTAGGTACAGCAGCAGCAGTGTTACTGTATTTCATTTGCACGTAATACCTTACCTACCAATTTCATATTGTTCAATAGCTGCCCCTGTTATCAATTGAAAACCAGCATTAATCTTACAGTTCAGTTTTAAAACATTTTTCACCTTCCTAAAGTTAACGAGACCATCACTGGTCAGCTTTTGCATATTAATTGGAAATAAAGTTTAGAAATTGCACATATGACTTTATTAAAATTGTTGAAGATTTTGCGTGAGACATCAGCCATATTTAGGTCTCAAGTCCTAGCAGCTGTAACAGTAAGACGAGTATTTTCTGTTAGCTAATAAAAAAGTCTTGTAAGTAAAATAAAAAATAGTTGATGCTGCACATAAAGGTACCAATCACAAGATAGCTACAGTATATCACAGAGGAAATCGCAATATCACAACTTCTGTACATCTAACCATCAAAGGTATTACAGCAGCAGCAGCAACCTACACTTAGTTTGGTTTCATGACGAATGAGAGCTACCTGCTTCTGCAGCGCTTATATAGGTAGCGGCCTTCTGGAAATTTTACCCTAGTTTAGTTTCAGAAAGGTGTAGCCTTGATCATATGTGACATTAATGCGCGGATTAGGTATCTTGCTTGTTGCTTAAAGCTTTGACTATTTTTAAATCGATGACATTGCGGTGGCTGAAAATGATGGAAAAATTATCAATTCAATTTGCTGTTAGAGGGGTGTTCATAAGATGTTCAAGAGCATAGCGCACTTTAAATGCTGCTAGAATTGCACCTGTGCTGTAACACCACTTTAATAGAGCATTTGTTGGGTAGCTATCCGATACACAAGGCGTTCAGTGCAATGAAACTGGTACACAACACCTGCTCTATCCGTAGTGAGTTTGACTGGCCTTGTTGAAAAGTGCGAACATAAATTACATGCCTTGTAGTAAGTGATTAATTTTACAGATGAACTATTATTTGCTGGTTTTACATGACGCTTGATAAAAGTTATTGAGTGTCTTTTGGTCCCGATTACTAATGCGAAAATTTACAAGTGATAGTTTCGTAAATTTTAGGAAGGTGAAGAATGTTTTAAAACCGATTTGCAACAGTTATCAATACAGTAAAGGGTGGGTTGTAAACTGCGAACGAAGGGCTGTCAAAAGTTCTAATGCAAGTAAAATGATTTCATAGTAATGGTAGGTACATAGCAGTACTAAGCAGAAATTCAGTTACGGTATCACTGCCACCCTTGGGGCCTATTTCCCGCGGTAAACGAGGACTCACTGTAGATTTTTACTCGCCTACACTACCTACTCACCTGCACCAACCAAGGGCCGACATTGGGAGAACACTCATAGAAGCAATGATCCTGAGTGAAGTGTTTGAGACAGTTGGCAGAAAGCCGTTGCCTGCCAGCACAGTGATCGTAGCTCAAGGAGTACAGCCCTTCACCTTCAGGGTGCAGTGCAGCTGTGGTTTTGGCAGTGCAGCAGGAGCGGTTGCGCCAGGGAGTGCACTGTAAGTACAAGACTTTTGAAGTTTCAACCAGGATCCAAGAAGTAGCTTCCTTTTCAAGAATATAGAGCTATTGTTCATCTTATTAATTAAGTACGATGGACTCTTTTGCTAAATTAAGCCAACTCTTGAGTTGAAAAACTTTCTCAAATGGACATCATACATAGCTATTCAATAAAAAACAATTGTTACATTATCATTTGCAATGTACAGAAGTCTTCCCTATTTGCAGGTTCTGTATTCTCGGCCACCTAAAATGCAGTAATTTCTCTATAGTTGTGGGTTAGGTTGCAGTTTGTAGTCAACTCCAGAATTATTTTTTTTCTAACATTTCTACTGTTTTGTGTTGTTCCAAGGTTTTCAGTTTTGTTTCAGATAATACATTATTTAGTGCATATAATTTTACAATACATTTTGTAGAGTGTAGCTATTCGCTATTCACGGGTTAGTGGTACGTATCCTATTTAATACCTATGTTTTAGGTACAGTGGAAACTCGTTTTCCCGGACAGCACGGGGGGAGGTCGTTCTGGGAAAATGAGAAAATTTCAATTCCCGGAAAAACCCCGTTTTTCCGGACATATGTCCGGCAAATTGGAACTATTTCCGGGACATTTTATGCCAGAAAAACCCCCGTTTGCTGCACGTTAATGAACAAAAATTAAACTACTGTGTGCAGACGCATACTGAACGAAAATGGCGGTCGTTGCCTTCCGATTCCCGGAAGAGACGCTGCGCAATTAGACTGAATATACCAATGAACACTTTTGCAGTGGTGAAGCGTAGCAGAGTACCTCTGTCGGTAGCACTTAGACTCGCATAGCCGAGGCTTCTCCATGACAGGAGGACAGATCAGAGTCGTCACACTCATATAAGACAGATAAGTACTCTTTTGAATTTTTTCAAAATTTCATCATTTTCCCATGATTAGTG